>BHFT01038103.1:0-14226 GCA_004320025.1 Laticauda laticaudata | reverse complement strand
AAGAGGAGAATATGTATTATAAGACAGATTGTTTTATCCTGGATGAAACCTGAGAATCAGACGGATAGCTTGTTAGGTGGTATTAGATGACATAACAACCTACGTACCTGGATCGCACTCCTTGTCCACACTGGGAGCAGATCTCTCTCGCATCTTGTTGCCCAACTCTGCACACATCGTTTCCCTAATTCAATGGTAAGGGGATTCAGCTCCCCCCGCCAGCCAGTTTTCAGAACACCCAAAAAAGATCTGGGAGGGACTCTGGTTCCCCATCAGAGGAAAGGGCCCGCTTTATGGGTAGACACCCACCGTCAGTTTGCAGGGCCCAAAAAGGGGCTCTGGGAGGAGCCACTGCTCCCAGTAACAGGGTGAGGGGCACCCCCTTCACCGGCTTTCTGCCACGTACCGTTTGCAACGTCTGACCGACGCGACCCCGTCTTAGAGGTCTGAGGATCTGCTTGGCTTCATGCGAGCAGTACCGAATCCTTCTCAATCGACTAACTCGTATGTTGGGTTACAGAGGGTTATATGACCTTCTATAAGTGTCTTAAAGAAGGTTGACAAGAAGGTACAGGGGTCTATAAGGGCAAAATTACTTTTCTTTTGACAACACTTTTTGGTCAGCCTTCTTGGGCTCTTCTCCCTTTTCACAGGATGTCCCACACTTTGATTCCCCACCCGCTTTGCTTTCAAGGATCTTGTCATCATGGCTTTGGCAGTGACCACAGGCTGGAGGGTGGCTAGACAGAACACGAAGGGAGTGGATCCAGTTGTTGCAGAGGATGAATGCTCTCCCATAGGTACACACTCACAATTCTCATTTTCAATCTAAATACAGAAATTTAGAATGGTACTTCCCTCTTTCCAGGCAAACTCAAAGATTCTCTTAATACTCTTTACCAGCTGGGCAGCAATCTGCGGAGTTTTTCCCACACAAAAATGTATCTGTTGCCCCAGCAGGTAAATGGCTCTTCAAGCCTAGTCCGGTGGCTGGTGAGCTGGGAGTCCCTTTTATGGGGGTCACCAGAATGGTTGGATGAAAAGCTCCCTGGTTTAGGGATTCTTCCACCAGGGACGCAATGAACCCAGCGCTTTCGGAGAAATATTGGAATAACAAAGAGAGCTGCCGGAAATCAGCTTTAATGAACAAGCATACGAAGATGGAGTAACATTCAGCAGGACTTCATGCAAGAGAGAAAGACTAACATTCAAACGTGAGTTTAATTTATCCTTCTGAATTTTGGTCTAAAACTGGGGTTTGGTGCATTTAATCCTTGTTTATTGGCTGGAAGGATTTTCCCTGTTCAGCTTTCTTCGACAGGAAGAAGGTCAATCTCTGTTCCTGAAAAGAAGCAGGGTTGTGGAGGAATCTGTCAACTCCTGTGTCTATTCCTTCTGGTAATTGTCTCACAAGCAAAACTGCTATGGCTGTTTGATCTTTTACTGAAGCATTCCAGCTTGCAGTGGTATGGTACCTGTTGTGAGTTGGGCTCATCTCAAGCGTTTACATTTGACTTGCCATGGGGTGTGAGCTCTGGCAATGACAGGCTTCTCTACCCTTGCGTAAACGGTTTGTGGATTTAATTTTTACAATTGGTTGGATTCATTGGGCTGCCTGATGGTTTCTCTTCATCTGTCTGGGGAGATGTCCTTTCATTCACAATGAAAACCCACAGAAAAGGGTTAGAGGTTTAGTTTTGCTTCAGGTGTGGCCAAAATGATGTACTTCAATAAAGTCTTGGTTAAAGAGGAGATGATCATCTCGCCATTGCTCGCTTGGTTGGAAATCATCAGTTGGATTTTGTGATGGACTTCTCGTTTGGCAATATTTGTAAGGAGTGAAACAGAAGAAGTTCAAAAATTTACGACATTCAATCAATGTCCTCGGCGGCAGTTGGAAATGTGCAGATATGATGTTCTTTGACTTCCTGCATACTATCAAAGTGGAAATAATGTGTTCTTTCAAAGAAAATGACATTTTGTTAACATCTTTAATATCAGGGTATTATGTCTCATGTTTTTACATTTGTTCTGGCTGTAAGCTATGTCTTGTGTTTCAGCTCTGGCCTTAAAAGGATAATGTAGCACTTGGGGACTGAAAGATGCAAGCCCAGCAGGCCAGACTGGAGGCCAGCATGAGAAGACCGTGCACAGCACATGTGTTTCCCTTTGGTGCTCAGTAGGTTGGGACAAAAGTCACCCAGGCACTGCAGAAGACCAGCATGCTGAAGGTGATCAGCTTGGCTTCATTAAGGCCTCGAGCAGGATTCCTGGCCAGGAATACACCATGAAGCAGATGGCAGCCAGGAAGCCCATGTAGCTGAGGGTGACATAGAACATGACAATGGCCCTTCGTTGCATGCAGAAATGATTTCTCTAGCTGGGATGGAGGTCTAGAGTCAGGGAAGTGGGGAGAAACTCCCAGCCAGATGGAGCAGATGATAATTTGGACAGGATGAGAGGGACAGGGATGATGGAGATGGCCAGAGGCTCTTCCCTCAACCGATTCTTTCACTCGATTTCTGATTTTGTGCAGGAAGGCCAGCACCACCATGTGGTTTTGGCCAGGAAGAAGATATGGCAACTAGAAGATGAAAGAATGAAGACCGTTTGGTGCAGGGAAGGCAGGCTGGGCTTTCCTTGGTTGAACAATGAAGAGGAGAAGAAGACAGAAACCAAGCAGGCAGGAAGACGCAGAAGGATGTAGGACAGATCCCCGGTTGTTTGACTTTGTGGCAAGGGGAGTTTCTTGGTACTTAATGAAGATGTTAATAAACGGCCTGTGTGAGGAGAGGAAGAGTGAGCAAAAGAGACCAGGATATGCGCAGGAGTTCTTCATAAGACCAGGAACGGGTTATAAGTATTGGAGTTACATGATTTCTTGCCCTTCATTTTGGAGTATTTATTCATCGGACACTTGGTGCTCTTCTCCTGTGTATTCTAAAGAGTATCAAAAAGCAATATTGCCATTATATTCTGGTTTTTTTAACATTTTAGAAAATCCTTTTTCCACCAAGATTTGTTGCTTAACCATCATCTGAAGATAATATAATTACTTTATTATACTAAGTACTATACTTTAGTGAGATTATGAATTGAATCTATTTATGGAATTAAACATAAATGAGAAGTTGAGGTTCAGTTGCAGGCTTTAATTTTCTTATCAAAATTGCTATGGATTAAATCATTGTCCACCAGCCTTCCTTTCATCTGGTTCCCCCTTGTAACCCTGGACAAGGACATAGTTGTGTAGGCAGGCAAACTGGCTTCCTTTTGAGGCCCTTTGACAAATCCAGGACAACTTTCCACAATCTCGGAGTGAAAGGCAGGGACTAGAAGCAGAAAAAATAGATATGCGCAAAAGAAAATGTGTTAGGGAGTCTCCATCTCATGGAGGTAGAACTGGATGATCCCAAAGAGTGTAGGGAGATGTGACCTCGGCTAGGCTCGGTGCTTTTCCTAGGTTTGTTCGTGTCCCGTGTTGCTTTGGCATAACACAGGGCAATAGGGAACTTTTTCTATTTAATAAAGAGCCTAGAGGGGATGGATTGAAAAAGATTTTAGCATTAAGTGACAAACAATCAGTTCCTCTCATGGCTGTATATAAATGCATTCCTCACTCTCATCTATCCATGGTTGGGATGAACATTTACATTTTTGAATAAATTTGTATGTCAAAGATGTGCTAAATTGTTACTTCTTATTAGATTTATTTAAGTAGAATAAAATGTGATTAAGAAGAAAACTTCTGACCAGTAGGATCTGGAAAGGTTTCTTCTGGATTGCAAAAACCTTGGAAAACTGCTCTTCCTGGCCCTAGTTCAAAAACAGTCGTCCCAGTTGAGAGATAGAAATTCCTCATCAAATTATAGCTGATGATGATATAAACCGTATTGTGGTATGAAACATCTGCAAGGAAACAAGCAACCTCAGAGAACAAGGAGCCCTCATGTCGACCTCTGAGCTACAAATGTCTCCTTAATGAACACTAAAGGCTTCTGCATAGTTTGCAGTGAAACTGAGGTGAGATCATGAGATACATGTCCCTGAAAAAGATCAAGTGCAAATCTTTGGCTTGCAACAGATGGGACATGAGGATGATCCTGGTCAGAAGGAGATATTCTTGAGGCCCATCCAGTTATCCAACAAAAAGTCCTTTGTGTTGAAGAATGCAATTAGGAAGACTCCAGCAGCATGGAAACACGGAACAGATAATCAGAGTTGGAAGGGACCTTGAGGTCATCTAGTCTCTTGTCAATCAAGAGAACGCCTACACCATTTCTGAAGATGGCAGTCCAATCTCTTCTTGAAGGTCTCAAGTGATGGTGCCCCACAACTCCGAGGGAACTTCTGTTCCATGGTTGATTGTTCTCACTGTCAGAAAGTTTTCTCCTTATTTCCAGGTTGAATCTCTCCTTGTTCAGGTTCATCCATTATTCCTTGTCTGCTACAGGGGCTTTTCATCCCTTCATCTCTGTGGCAGCCCCTCAATATTGCGAAGACTGCTATCATGTCTCCCTTGGCCTTTTCTTCCCTAGACTAGCCAGGCCGGTTCCTGCAACCGTTCATCGTAGTTTTAACCTCCAGTTCCCTAATCATCTGTTGCTCTTCTCTGCACTCTTTCTAGAGCTCAACCTTTTTTATAGTAATGGTGAGTAAAACTGGATGCAGTACTCTAGGTGAGGTCCTACTAAGGCTTTACAGAGTGGTATTAGTACCTCACTTGATGCTCAATTCAATTGTATCCCCTGGTAATGCAATTTAGGATTGCATTAGGAAAGACAGATTCAGATTCAGATTCAACCTTATTGTTATTGCACATAGATATGGCAACAAAATGCAGTTAGCATCTTACCAGAAGTGCAAGAACAGCAGTAAAATATGAGTATATATGTACAGATGTACAGAACATATACTATAAATATATGGAATATCTATGAATATGCAGAATATATGTCTAGAAAAAACAAAAAGAATGTAAATGAGCATACAGAGAATGTGCGTGTGTGACTGCACATGTATGACTATATACAACTGTACAGAATGTTTACAGACATATTGAATGTAAGTATAAATGCACAGAGAATTTGTACAGAATATATTACATATTATCAGGGGGAATATCAGTGTGTGTATGGGGGTAAATGAGTAGAAGAATTCAATAAGGAGACTGTTGAGTGATAGAAGCTGTTCCTTTAGCCTGCTGGTCTTGGACTGCAGGCACCAGAATCTCTTCCCAGGTGGAAGAAGGATAACCAGTTTATGGGCTGGATGGGAGAGGTCCTGAATGATGCTGTGAGCTTTACGTAGACATCATTTCCTCTGAATGTCCACAATGGCAGGAAGTGGGATCCCTATAATGCATTGGGCGGTTTTCACCACCCTCTGGAATGCCTTTTTTGCCTTTATGGTGCAGTTTCCATACCAGACTGAGATAGAGCTTGTTAGGATGGTCTCGACTGCACAACGGTAGAAATTGTTCAGGAAAGCTGAGGAAAGGTGGTTCTTCCTCAGTAATCTCAGGAAGAAGAGGCACTGGTGAGCTTTCTTGATCAGGCTGGTGGTGTTAGTCTGCCAGGACAGGTCCTCACAGAGGTGAATCCCCAGGAACTTATAACTGGAGATACGTTCTTCCATTCTCCCATTGATGTATATAGGAGAGTCTGTGTGACCACTCTTCTTCCTGAAGCCCACAATGACTCTTTGGTGTTGTTGATGTTGAGCAGTAAGTTATTGTCAGCGCACCAAGTAGCTAGGCTCTGCACCTCCTCCCTGTACTCTGAGTCTTCATCATTGTTGATGAGTCCGATCACCGTGAAGTCATCTGCAAACTTCATTATGGTATTGAAGCCATAAACAGGCCTGCAGTCACAGGTGAAAAAAGAGAACAGGAAGGGGCTCAGCATACAGCCTTGGGGTACACCAGTACTCAGTGTGATAATGGATGAGGTGGAGTTATTCAACTTCACATGTTGTGGTCTATCAGGAAATCCAGTATCCAATTACAGAGAGTAGTGTTGATGCCAAGGTTACCAAGTTTAGTGATCAGCCTAGAGGAGATGACTGTATTGAATGCTGAACTGAAGTCAAAAAACAGCATTCTTGCACAGGTGTTATTTTCCAGGTGTGTTAGAGTGGTATGTAATGCTTTGGAGAAAGCACCTTGGTGCTCCTGTTCTTACTGCAGGCAAATTGATAAGGGTCCAGTGTATTCGGGAGACAGGTTTTAAGATATGCCAGGACTAATTGCTCGAAGCACTTCATGATTGTAGGTATAAGTGCTATAGAGCGGACCTGGATTAACATTATGCAGCACTGAAGTTTTGTCATTTGCCTTGAGACAGAATCCCTGCAACCTCCTCCTAGGAAGAGTCCCAAGGTCCCCTTTCTATGGACATCTTCTCCGGCCCTTCACAGACAAGACAAGCTTTGAGGAGGAGCAGAGAAATCCTTTAGGTACAAACTTTAGAGTGGAAAATTAAAGGGACCTGAAAAAGGATATTTTAATTCTCTGGTTGATGAAAGAAAAAATATATACAAGGGAAATTTCTTTATACACTTTATTTTTTTATTTACTTTTTTTTGCTGTGAAGTATACAGCAAAATAAAAACAATCCCAAACTGAAATCCGACACAGCTGTTCTGCTGAATTCTTTCTGCAAAGGAAGTTTTATCAGGAAATCAAGGAAGACTCATATAAGACGGATGAAGATTTCTCTTCTCAGCTGAGAGCCAGTCAAACATGGCATTTCACATCATTCTGGCATTTTTAAGGAGAGGATCAGGCAACCAGGCTGGTGTTTGGTTCCCACAGTTTCCTCCTGACCTCTTTTCCTGCTCACTCTCTCTAACACACACATTTAGCTGCTGCCACAAGGAACAAGTGCATCAATCATATTTTATAAGGTATCATGTTCAGTAGTTGTTGCTGAACAGCTGAATTCCTCTGAATTTTACAGAGGTCTCTTTAGCAATATTTATTGAAAGGGGAGGGAACTACAAGAATTCCAGTCATTCAACAATTCCACATTTTGAAACATATAGATATCATNCTTTGTGTTCAGCTCTGGCCTCAGAAGGATAATGTAGCACTTGGGGATGAAGATGCAGACCAGCAGACCAGCACTGGGGGCCAGGATGGAGAAGACCTGCACAGCCACCATGTGTTTTCCTTTGGTGCTCAGGTAGGTGGGCACAAAAGTCACCCAGACACTGTAGAAGATCAGCATGCTGAAGTTGATCAGCTTGGCTTCGTTGAAGGCTCCAGGCAGATTCCTGGCCAGGAAAGCCACTGTGATCAGCTTGGCTTCGTTGAAGGCTCCAGGCAGATTCTTGGCCAGGAAAGCCACTGTGAACCAAATGGCAGCCAGGAAGCTGATGTAGCTGAAAGTGACATAGAACATGACAAGGGCCCCTTCGTTGCATTGGAGGATGATCTCTCCAGGCTGGGAGTGGAGGTCAGAGTCAGGGAAAGGGGTAGAAACTCCCAGTCAGATGGAGCAGATGATAATTTGGACAGCAGAGAAAGAAAGAATCATGGAATTGTCCGAGCTCTTCCCCAACCATCTCTTTGCTTGGTTTCCTGGTTTTGTGGCCAGGAAGGCCAGCACCACCGTGATGGTTTTGGCCAAGAGAGAANTTTGGCCAGGAGAGAAGAAACAGCAGCTGAGAAGACAATGCTGAACACTACTTGCCGGAGAAGGCAGGTGGCTTTTCCTGGTTGACCAATGAAGAGTAAAGGAGATAAGAAGCAAAGCAAAAGGGAGACCAGAAGGATATAGGAGAGGTCTCTATTATTGGCTTTGACAATAGGGGTTTCTCGGTATTTAATAAATATAATTAAAAGAAGGAATGAAGTTAAGGACAAGAGTGTGTCAAAAGATGCAAGGATGATGCCCAGATTTTCTTCAAAAGTCAGGAAGGTTATAATTTTGGGGATACACTGGGTTCTGTCCTCATTTGGATATTGATCAGATGGACACTTGGTACATTTTTCTGTATCTGTGAATACCAAAATGCCATTCATACTTGAAGAAGCTTCTTGGGACAACAGCTGTTCTAGAAACATTTTCCCAAGTGCATGTTTTAACATCTTCTCAGAATAAAATTAATAAGAATAAGAATTTTCTATTATATAAATATGTACCTAAGATCCAAGAAATTTTCGCAAATCTTTGGGACTGCAGGATTCCATTTTAATGTGCATACCCTCTATTGGAACCTACAGTATTAGACATTAATAATGAATTAGTTAATCTTTCCAGATACACTTTCTGAATCCTGTAGGGTAGCAAATCTTAATATTCTGGACTCAGAAGATTTCTATTTTGTGAAATCTAGTAAGCTAGCAAACAAAGCTCATCCCACAAATAATCTGGAATGGCTATTGGTAACATTGGCAATATGGATGGAATGAGGACTTCCCAAAATTTAACACAACACATTGTGGATCAGCGATACCTTCCCATTGAGCCAATAATTAATGTATTGCAATATTACCTCCAATAATTGTCCTTATATAATTCCTCAAGTTTCGAAGATATCTGATGTTGCTAGAAGTTAATATATAGAAGAACACTATAAATGGCTGACAAACCACACTGAATGGGTACTTTAATGTTACAATATTTGAGAAGCCACAAAGAAGGGGTCTACCTATGTTCCAAACCACTAGAAGGCAAGGCAAGAAACAATGGATGGAAACTAACCAAGGAGCAAAGAAACCATAACTAAGAAGAAATTTCCTCACAGTTGGAACATTTAATCAGTGGAATGTCTCGCCTTCAGAAATTGTGGGTACCCCATTGCTGGAGGCTTTTAAGAAGAGACTGGAAAGCCACTTGTCTGAAATGGTATAGAATATCCTGCTTAAGCAGTGAGTTGGACTAGAAGACCTCCAAGGTCCCTTCTAATTCTGCTTTTCTGTTCTTTTCAGCAGATACTGTAAAGCCAAAATTTAAAAGTGGCAGTGGTAAATCTTGTACAATGTGATAAGCACTTCTCTTTCCAACTAGTCCTTTTCTCAAGTTCCTTTTGCTATTCCTCCCCTGAAATAAATTGAGCAATTAGAAAATGAATAAGAAAACAGTTGAGATTTGATAAAACTTCTGGCTGCTCATCATCAGAGTGGAATCCTCAATCGTGCACTGTTTCACTCTGAGCTCACTTGTTGGAGGGTCCCAATTTGGACTGGAACCACCCTGGAGGTGTGGTGAAGAAAGGGGGAATTGCTTGGAGCATTGAGGTGAGCCACATCTCCCTCCTTGACAAGAAAAACCTTTCCAAAGACAAGCTGCAGCGGTGGTCTAAAATGGCCACCACGAAGATGAGAAGCAGTCCAGAAAACTAAGACTGTGCTGGAGCAGTGAAGTAGTGATTGGAGTGTGAATGAGGCAAAATACATGGACTTTAAGATAGCCTGGAATTAAGAAACAAAGAACTATTTTGGAAGAAAGAGTGTGGAGGTGATGACCAGAGAGAGTGAGACGGAAATTGGAATGAACAACAGGCCAAGTCTGTTTTTCTTTAACCCAGGTAAGACACTTATGACATTGTTTGTTGTTCAGGAGAGGCTTGACAAGAGGAATATGACTTTTGAAGCCCATTGTCCAGGATCTGTATGCACTGACTCCAGCCTCAGTCCACTCCTTGTGAAAGTCCCCAACACTTTTGAATGGCCTTTTCCTGACAATCCTCTCCAGGCTTTGGTCATCCCTGGTGCTTATGCACCTTTTTCTTCCACACTTTCCCCTTCCATATAACTTTCTATTAATGTGCTTTGATACAGCACTTTGGAAACATCCAACTTCTTTTGCAATTACCTTTTGAGGCTTTCCCTCCTTATAAAGAGTTTCAATTATGATTTTCTGCACAACTGTCAGGTCAGCAGTCTTTCCCATGATTGTGATTCCTACTGAACCTGACTGAGAGACCATATAAAGGCTCAGGAACCCTTATGACTTAAATAGCTGATTAGAGTGGGACACTTTGAGCCTAGAATATTGAATCTTTTCACAATATTCTGATTTTCTGAGATTGTGGATTTGGGGTTTTCATGAGCTGTAAGCCATTATCATCTCAATTATGACACATCACTATCTTGCTTTGCATGTAATGAGTCTATCTCATGTATTAGGCTCACCTTTTAAGTTGCATTACTGAAATAATCCTTCCCATCTTCTCAGTTTTGGTTTTGGATTAGTTTTATACAAAACAAGAGTCTTTAAGGATTGAGGAGATAAAGAAGACAGCTGCAAGTGTGTGTGTGGTGTGAGTGTTTGCAGTAAATAGTACAGATGAGGCAGAATTATGATTTGCATAATTCTGATCATGAATTATAATTTTGAATTATGATAATTATGATTATGAATTATGATTTTTATTTCTTATGTGATTTGTTTCTTTTGTTCTATTTTACATTGAAAATTCTTTTCTGTATCCTGTTAGGGCCTAGTGGCTAATCAACAGTAAATATATTCATCTAATATATTCATGTAAAATTATTTACATGAATAGTTTCATGTAAGTTGGATTTCTTAAAAACTAGTATTTTAGACTTTGCTTGACCCCCAAGTATAACACAGCATTCATCATTCCTTTTTCAGATTGGTTATATAACTTCTTCAGAGGCTCTGAATGATAAAAAACAATTCCCCTTTCTTCACCAAATGTGCCCCAAAAGCAGGATTCGGTACCCAGCAATCATCCAACTGCTCTTCCATTTCAGATGGACCTTGATTGGTCTCTGCTTCAGACACAGAGAATGGAGAGAATTTCATGAGGAGTTTTACTCCTATGCTTATCAGGAATGGAATTTTTGTTGTTATATCACAATGATTCTCAACAATCGGATATACAGCATCCCTCAGGGATGGCCTCTCTAAATGGAGACAAGTCAAAGCCTTTGTTCACTTCATGGAACATATTTCTGTTTTGGAAAGAATTCTTCCTTTTCATTTAACGCTTATGCGTTTGCCAGTACTGATTGAAGAGAAAGTCTGGATCTTCACTGGATTTTAGAAAGGGAATAGAAATTAGCATAGACTTTATAGATATGTTCATAGTATATGGTCCCTTGAAATTCAGGTGAAAGATTGGGCATTGCATATGGAACCCTCTCTATTTATTTATCCCCAGTCTGCAGATCAGTATTTTCACTGTTCTTTTTCAAATCATGCCCTTTCTGTCAAAGGGCGGAAAAGATGCATCCAGATAGCACCACTGGAGATCCAAATGTGAAATAACAGTAGACTGATTGCTGATATCCAATATGTCCACATTCTCGATCTGACGCTGGCTCATGTCTTGAATGATGCATATTCCTCCAGATCCAGAAGGAAGGAGGGTGATGGGAGGTTGGAGAATCTAAAACTGAAGCCATGGCAGGTATGGGGTCCCAATGCATATCCATTAGATTTGCCTCAGATAGAAAGTCCATACAGAGAGTAGTGAGGATAGCAGGGAAGGTTAAAGGCAGCTCACTTCCCGTTATTCATGATACTGCTCACAAGTGCTTTGTGCTTAGAGCTCGAGGCATTGTTAGAGACCCCCACATACCCACTTCATGATCTGTTTTTGTTGCTCCCCTCTGGGAGGAGGTTTCAAAGTATCTAAAGCAGCAATACTAGGTTCTATAACTGCTTTGCTCCAGTGGTGGGATTCAAAAAATGTTTACTACTGGTTCTATGGGCATGGCTTGATGGGTGTGGCAGGGGAAGGATACTGTAAAATTTCCAGTCAGAGGTGGCATTTGCTGGTTCTCCAAACTACTCAAAATTTCCTCTGCCAGTTCTCCAGAACTGCTCAGAACCTGTTGAATACCACCTCTGCTTTGCTCTTTATGCCATTCATCTTGAAAATTCATAGGATTCCTTTTTTTTGCCATGTATATGTATACATTCTAATTAGACTGTGATGTTTCTCTGTGTCATATATGTGTGTGTATATGTGTATATGTATAAATGGCTATCTTTTGAGAGCTGAATACAATGAAATTTTATTTAACATATGCTGATTAGCGTACGTTTAAAGTGACAATTTTTATTCTATTCTTTTATTCTGTTCTAATCATTCAGGGATAATTTTTCAAATAGCTCACAGTGCAACAGATAAATTCATTCTGTTGTTTTCAAGCAGCAGCTGTTGTTTTCAAGATTATAAACAATCTCTTTTTATGTTGTTCAATTTATTTGTCAGCTGCTTATGTTCTCCACAACTGAACAAGTTTGTCAATATATATTTTGTCAATATAGGATTGACACATTTTGCTGAAACATTTTTGTTCACATATGAAGATTGTAGTTACACCCATTATAATTAAGCATATTTGGAGGTTAGACAACTTTAGAAGAAAGATTCAAATATTAAAAGCTTGCATGGGATAAAAAAACCAAGTATATCAGCTTTTTTAAAATTGTAGATATTTCCATTGTAGTTTCATCCATCCCCCTGCTATCTCAACCCATCCCACTGCTATCTTAACCCATCCCACAAGCATGCAACGGCTTAAACCATTTCTAAAAGTTTCCANGAGGTTTATCTATCTCACAGCTAATACCCATCCCAAAGGTATCCCTGCCCATCCCACTGCTATCCTTACCCATCCCATATAAGCAAAGGCTTAAACCATTTCTAAAAGTTTCCACCAAGACTTTATTAAAAAAAGAAATGAAGCAAGTGTAAGAATCAAAAATAGACTTTATTAACAAGAAGCTATAAAACAAACATGAGTCTCTGGCATTCCTCTTGGTCACTCAGTCTCAGGGGTGAAGGGTCCAGGTGCTGTGGAGGTGGCTGGTGCTTCAGTGCTTGTCATCAGCTCCTCCAGAAGCAGAAGCAGCAGAAGCCCCAGCCCCAGAAGAGCGAGCTCGTGCTCCAGAAGCACCAGCAGAACCAGAGTGAGGGCCAGGGGGCGGGATGGTAGCCCTGTCCCTCTTGCCAGGGCTGGCAGCAAATGGCTGAGGCTTTCTNGCCCTGTCCCTCTTGCAAGGGCTGGCAGCAGATGGCTGAGGCTTGCTGTGCTTCCGCATGGTTGTGGGGTTGCTGGATGGCTGGCAGGGAGGCTGGCAGGAACCAAGGCTGGCAGGAAGGCTGGCAGGGAGGCTTGCAGGGAGGCAGGCACCAAGGCTGGCAGGAAGGCTGGCAGGCAGACAAGCACCAAGGCTTGCAGGCAGGCAGGCACCAAGGCTGGCAGGCAGGCTTGCAGGAAGGCAGGCACCACATCAGACTAGAGTCCAACCAAAAGAAATATAAATTGTACAAAAACTCTTTTTAAAACAACTGATTAGGTAGTTCTTGTGATTTTTATTTCTATAAAGAAACAGAACAGAAAAGAGAAGAAAATTTTAGATGGTAAAGACAGATCCTTCCTCCTAGGGGTCTCAATCCCAACAGGGTGCTTTCCCAAGTGATACACAATTTTATAAAGTGCTATAAAATCAAAATATAAAGAATATAAAGAAATAATAGAATTTGTTAGCTTTTAACAGAGCATTCTACTGAACTGTCAATTGACAACCATTTTAAATCACAACTGCTTTGTAATATGATGCTGAGGCTTTGTCTCAGACAGAGTTTGCACATCAATAAGTAATCTGCATTGGAAGGAGGCCCAGCCCAACATGCATTAAATAGCTTTTCAATATGTGCTTTTTAGTGGCTTGATTTTAAAGTGCAGGAGATAGAATGTCAGCACTGTGCACGAATCTTCTCAAGGCTGATGGGGAAGCAAAGCAAATGGAAGTAATAAGCTCAACTTAATGGAAATAAGCTCATTACTATAACCATTCTGCCAATCCTTCTGACAGAGGAATCTTTGACAGCAAATAATTGTTGACTGCCTACTTGTAACCATGGAGCTAGTACTCTTGACATTCACCTGCTAAAGAGAAAAAGGAGATATCAATCATATCAAACTATGCCCTGCTCTCCTCTTAATGGCAATAATTTTAGCAAGGACAATGCATCACTTCACTCCAAAAGAGGCTTTCAGGAAATAGAGATTTTCCTATTTTCTTGAAAGAGAGCATGCTAGGGGAATACAGAGAGGAGCTAAGTTTAAGCCACAGCTTTCCAGCATTGATCCCCAAATCATATCTTCACTAGTAATGGAAGTGGTATAAGAGAAAGCAGTTGTGAAGAAACAATATCTTTGGACATGTATATAGCATAACTGATACCTTGCTTTTGGGGAGGTAGGGCTAGGGAATGAAAAAAAAAAAAAAACTG
>BHFT01038102.1:0-19724 GCA_004320025.1 Laticauda laticaudata | reverse complement strand
TCTTCAGTTGCTGGGTTGAATGGTGCGGGTGGCGAGTTGTTCCCAGCCATGTCATCTCGCTCAGTCCTCATTGCCACGTGTACAACTGGGCTCCTTTGTCTCAGTATCCCACCCTCATCGCCAGTGTTGCGTTGTGGGAAAGAGACATAAGACCCAGTTGAACTTTTATTCTTTTTATTTTCTTGCAGGAACTGAGCGCCAGTGAAACTGCAGCAGCCTTTTTTATAGCGGCTGCTCTTGCGGCTTGTGGCCAATGACGGCTCTTCAAATTTCCCGCGGTCCGGACCGACCTATCTGTGGTAAGTATGCAAATATATAATAATTTTACCTTAGCCTTTCTCTTCATTGCAATCTGTGGTAGGGAAGAAGAAAAGCTTTCTCTTCTAAAAAATGTAAGAAGGATCCCTAACCCAGGTTACTGACATCATTCTGGGATTGAGAATATTGCCAAAACCAAAACATCCACCTTCATACCTCTAACCTCTGTCTCCCTATATAATTATTACTCTAAAGCAATTCCCTGCATTAGCAGGGCAAGTCTTCAGAAACTTTCTGAAGACAAGTTTTCAGGTTTTGGTTTTTCTGCATGAAAAAAAAAACCTCCATTATAAAAGACAAAAAAGGATCCATTGTTGTCATTAGTTTTAGTCTGAACATGCTATTGGACATAATAGTTATTGTATGTTTATACCAGTTGGAGATTTCTTTTTAATTAAAACCTGGGACTCTGGGGTAACAAATGTAATCCTACAAGTACATAAGCTGGGTGCTTACTTGTCTACTCTAATTAATGTATGACTGGTTAAAATTATTCAGTAGTGGGAAAACATGAGAAAAGCTTGCAGTTGTAAGTTTGGTGCTAGTAGAATTGAGTTCTGACCTTGAAAGCAGCTTCTAGAGCTGAGTTCCAAATCAATGTTTTCTTTCTCTCTGTCTCTCTTACACTTTCGTTTTCTCCAATTTCTTCTCTGTGCTTTTGTAACTATTCAAACATTGCGCAATTGACAACTCTGTCTTTAATCAAAAATTAAAGCACAGTTTGACCTCTTTCTTTTGTAAGATACATATTGTGTTTTTTCCATGCCTTGGCACATATCTTCGTTTGTTTCCATGAATAAGAGTAGAAGATGTAGAAAGAAAGGAAAGCTTTTAGAAGAAGCAAAATGGAGGCCACTTTGATCAAGGCCATTGCAAGAAAAAGGCTTATAAGAAATAACATACTAAAGCACTTAGATGCATAAGTCTCACCTCCATCAAGTTATATCCAGTCTTGCAGCTGACAATGAAGTAATCTTGGTATTGATACAGGGGCTGTGGGTCCTTGATGATGGTGAATATATCATTTACCACAGGCTGTGGGCAACGGATTCCTATTGGAGATGAGAAAGAAATGAAAGAAGGAGCAGCAGAAAGGTCATTACCTTTTAACTTAAAAGTATTGGATGGGAATAATTACTGTCTATACTGTACGAAATTTTCCATCCTCGGCTGTATCCTGATTCATCTGTGAGAAAAATGATATCCACTGAAGGACTATTGGTTTCAATCATGCCTGGAGGTTTTCTGCCACAGAATTCACCAATCTGTTTCATGCCAGCATGGATCTAGTAAGAAATTGAGGTTTCAGAAATGAATGTCCCATCAGTCAGAAGAAAATGTTACATAAAATGAGAAAGAAACTTTCTTGGGAAATATGGCTAAAAGCTTCCATCTTATGATCAAAAGCTCATTTGAATGAAAAAGGCTTTCCAAAATTTGACTTGTACCAAATTCAGACTGTGGTTTTTCCACATGGTTATTAGAATTGTATTTTTATACCTGTTTTGAATATTTCTATTAAAATCAACCAACCAACCCACCAATCAAAAGATATCTATCCATAGGTTCAAATTTAATTTCTCTCTACTACAAATAAGATAGAACTTATGGCAAGGATATTTAAATGTTGTTGAAATATTTCTCCTTTTGCTTGTTTTGGTAGATTTCCCATAATTATTTCTTTATTATTTCTTTATTTAATTTCTACAGCCTCCAACTCAATCCAGTGTCTCTAGATTTTAGTTTTTCATATTAGTTGTTTTATATAATTATTTGACTTATTCTCGCAATTATATTTTTATATTGACTTTTGATTTCATTATTATTTGCTGCATTTTAATGTTTCATTTAATGTTTTGAATTTACTTGTTTTTTTAAATTTGTGTGTCACTTAAACATTTTAAATTAAATAATGTAATAAATCATTCAGTAATAACATATATATAACTCACTGGATATCCATGCTTCATGGGAAACTATGTGATCGGGCTTAGTTTTTGGAGAGGAAAATAAGGGGGGGAAATCTACCTCTGCCTACCAGCATACATCTGTATTCATCTGGCTGGTGTCCTGTCCGTGTGTCAGAGAGTTTGGAAACTGAAACAGTAATTGCTGTGTGAACAAGAAGGAGACAGCAAGGAGCCTGGGCGTGGCTTAGTTCAACTGTTCTGTACTAAAGCTGGTTGCTGCTGTGAAACTAAAACTGAAACTCCTCTGCTTATGCTTTGCATTTGGAACAGATTTCTTTTCAGGTGGGGAGGAGGAGTAAAACTCCTTAGCATCAGAGCATATTAATAATAATATAGGAAATACTAATGCTCTGATGGCCATTTCAAAAATCTTTTCTGAGTGAGCACAAAGAAGCCAAGAGGAACATACGTGCTAAATTTCAAGTTTGTAGGCTTTTTGGTTCTGGAGATTTTGTGATGATGCGTGAGTGTTATTTCACATACATACATGCATACATACATACATACAGATCATTAAGGCAAAATGATTGAATAAATGTTCATATTAGGGGCTGCAGTGAAAGCCTTTCTGTAGGTAGTAACAAAAGCATTTTGACAATAGTATGAAATGAGCAGCAATATGAAACTCAGAGGAACAAATAGGTGCTCAATCTGGTAGCCTTTTGAGATTTTTCCCTGAAGATCAGCTATAAGACAATATGTTGCCTGCTTTAGAATAGAATAGAATAGAATAGAACCTTGGAGGTCATCTAGTCCAGCCCCCTGTCAAGCAGGAGAAACTGTCCTATACCATCTCAGATAAGCGACTGTTCAAGTCTCTTAAAAACCTCCAATGATGGATCAGCCATGATATCTGAAGGCAAGTTTTTCCACTGCTTAATTGTCCTTACTGTTAGGAAGTTACTCCTTAATTCCAGGTTGCTTCTCTCTTTGATCAGTTTCCAACCATTTCTTTTCCTGCCCTCCGGTGCTTTGTAGAATAATTTGACCCCTTCTTCTTCATGGCAGCCCCTCAAGTACTGAAATACTACTATTATGTCACCCCTAATTCTTTGTAACAGTGGAAGCACTTGTTGTGAAAATGTAGATTCTCAGCCATCCAGGTCATGGTTGTCCAAAAGTTGCTTTTTCAAGAGGCAACTGGATTTCCAGGTTTTTCTCTGAAGACATTTCACTTCTCATCCAAGAAGCTTCCTCAGTTCTGAAGGAGCTTATTGGATGTGAAGTTGCGAATCAAAACATTTTCCAAGAAAAACCAGAAAGTGCAGTTGCCTCTTGAAAAAGCACCTTTGGGACACTTGGTGTGTAATTGTGTTCTACTTGTATCCTTGTAATACATAAAATATTACAAGAGTCATTTGGTTTGTAATAGGCATTTCAGAAGAAGCCAAGCTCCTTGGAACAACTCATATTATTTGCAGTCGAGTTTACTTAAAAATGTAAATGGAAGGTGACTATTTGGATAATTTTCTGGCTATTTCCATATATCTTTCTTAGGAAAACCCCAAACATTTTAATTCCACAATGAGAAGTTAGTACTTGAGAGACAGACTGCAGTAATCTTTGAAGGTTCCCCTGTTCATGATCTATCACCCATTCTAAGGTTGAACCAAGTACTGAATGGCAACACCAGTTAGGAATTTATCAATCTGCAGTACCTTAAGCTGGTCATAAGGACAGTGGACTTGTTGATGATCATCAATTTCAAAGGGTTGCAAGAACTTGAGGATAATGGTCATCCCTTTCTCTACCCGTATGCTGTAGTTACACTGCAAGTTAGGTGGATAGGGCTCAGGGTATCCAGGGCTTGACAAATACCCAAAGGTTTCTGTGAACAGTTCATTGCTGCAATCCACTGCGGAGCAAGAAACAAAAGAAGATTCACTCGAAGGAAAATTCATATTGGCTCATCTGCAAAACAGCAGCTGGCATATTTCTGGGGCCTATTTCTCATTGTAAACCTGAAATAGCACCTTGATGGCATTACAGACAAGGGTTGTGGGCCCCTTAACAGGGGTTGGCTTTAAATTTTTTAGCAATGGGTTCTCTGCCCGGTTGCTGGGTGGGCGTCACTATGGTAGACGTGGCCTAGTTGGCATTCTGCATCACAACGGGGGTGGGAGTGTTTTTGCTCTCCCTGGGCTCCAGAGGTTTTCATCGAGCCTCCAGGTGGGCGAAAACGGCCTCCCTGGGCTCCAGAGGCTGTCTGGAAGCCAGAAACAGTCCCATTTCTGGCCTCCCCGAACGTTTGGGAGGCTTGTTTTTCACCCTCCCTGAACCTCCATGTGTGCCCTGCACTTACCTGTGGGGACTCCTGGGAGGAGTGGGGTGGGCGGGGCCAGCTAGGAGTGGGAATTGGGGGTTCTCCAAACTGTGCAGAATCTTAGCTAGAGGGTCTCCCAAACTCCTGTGAACCCCCAGTAGCCCATCCCTGCCCCTTGAGGTAGACTAGATGAGAAATCAGAAACCCCACCGATTACAGGTACGCTGGTACTATTGTACTAGTACCAGGTACTATTGTACAATTACTATTACTATAGTAATACAATGACTATTGTAAGGTGTAATAGCAGAATCTTAAAGCCCTTCAGAGATTTCCTCTGCTGCTTCTCGTACAAAAAGGGAATCAAGGCATTGTTCTGAATTTCATGTTCATACTTTCTCCTTTCCTTTCCCAGAACTGAATTGTCACTTCTCCGCTAATGACTTCTACAAACTTCCTCAATGTTATCTTGCATTCTTCCACATTGGTATTCTTCTGGGCATGATCTCCCTGTTCTCACTGGTATTCTGCTTTCTTGGGTGACCGTGTCATCTTACCTTTGCAAGAATACCCATCACTCTGGAGTTGGTATCCAGGCTGGCAGGAGCAGAAGTAGCCCCCTATATAGTTGTGACAGAAATGCTGGCACTGTGGACCATCTTCGATGTCATTTCTGGGGGCACACTCATCTAGATCTAGAGGATGAGATGAAAGCAGAGAAAATAATGGCATACAGGATTTTATTCATTTTACATTCAAGATCAAGTCATTCTTTTGCTCTTGAGCAGAAAAACATTCTCAAGGCAGCTGTTTCTAGGACAGCTTCTCCAAGTAAACGAGGAAATCCCAGTCCTCCAGCTTATGATATGTTATGGTACATCGGTTTGCTCATATATGCTGCACCGCAGCTGGAGATTAATGGCTCCTGAAAATCTTATTTCTTCACCAGCAAATATTTGTAGATAGCTGCAATGTTGAGGGTCTGCTGTTCTTCACTTAGCAGGTACAAACTGCAAATCTTTACCTGCTAGGACAGAATTGCAGGTGTGAAATAACAATTTAAGCAATGCAATTAAAGTCTCCTGTGACCCAAAATCCCCAGTTCCTCAAGACATGAGAAAATCCATCAGATATGGGTACATTTCCCTAAAAAAGAAAATGTATAGCACTCATTTGTCCCTGGAGCTTCAGACACCCACAGTGTCTTGACATGTTTTTCATCCATTCAGGTTCACCACTTTCTACTGTTTCTGGACAGGGACAACAGCCTAAGTGCTAGTAAACTTCTCACTGGGAGTTTACGCAATGTTATCTATTGAGCAGCCTTTGAAGATAATTTAGCAATTTCAATTGCTGCAAAATATAGATGCCAGAATTTTCCCCTGTATGTCCACATGCCAGGTCATCCATCCAGTATATAAAGGTAGCATTTGCATGGTAACATCACTATGTTTGTGTCATCAGTTCATGTCATCACAGTTTGCTGCAGATGCCTCTAGCTATATTTACATATACCACTACACTGAGATGAACACAGAAGCTTGGAAATTGTATTTCCCAACCTCATTTATGTTGAGCTAATTAAAATAGAGTATTTTTAAATACTGTTAAATGCTTCTTCCCAGATTTCTTCCCATCTGGGCTGAACTGCTATTTATGTGATAAGCTCTCGACTGAGTTACCTATTCTCTCTTGATTGTTCATGCTTATTTCCTCTTCTGTTCCTTTCCTCCTACCTTAAATATTTTCCATCAGCAAGCCTTGAGTGATCTTGAAAAGTGAAACTGGGTCAGTTTGTGCTTAAGACTTCAGCAGGGTATATATATTCTATACTTACCCACAGCTTGATAATAAGCTAAGAATCCCTTATAGGAAACTACAATGCCATTCTCCTCATTAGAGAAGTCAGACTGGAACAGGAGCCGCATGTGATTATTGGTAGAAAAAAACTCCTTGTCTCTTGGGTGGTTGCCTGTGGCAGAATCTACCTGGCCACAGAATCGGCCTAAGTCCTTCTTGTTTGCTGTGATCTGCCAGAGTCCAATGAGAGATGGAAGGAAACATTAGAAACCAGAGAACTCCTTGGCCGAGATCTAAAATATCTACAATGAACTTGACACATACATGGGGCAATAAACTATAATCCTTTAAAAACAGTCCATGCAGAAAGCATCTTGCCAATTTGCATGGAAACAAGAGGAATTTGGAAAACAAATTGAGATGCAGAAAGTTGGCATGTTATAGAAGAAGGAAGGAAATCAATATTCCCTCTAGTAAGCATTTTCTTGCAACTAAACATGAGCACAAACGCAAAAAAAAAAAAAAGTGTGAGGANCAAACGCAAAAAAAAAAAAAAGTGTGAGGAGAATAATAAGGAAGACAAGAAGGAAGTTGTGATGCAAAGACCAGTGAATACAGTAATATTTGATCCTTTATGGGCAGCAATACTTGGATCTCAGAGACCCTGATTCCCATCACCACAAGCCAGCTTCTCTTTACATACCTTGACAAAGTCATACCGGCAGGTCTCAGATGGCTCCAGATCAAACAGCCAGAAACTTAGCTTTACTCTGTAACCCTTTGGCACTGAAATGTCCCAAGTACTGATGTTGTTGCTGGGGTATGTTTTGGGATAATTTGGGGAAGTGATCTCCCCATAAAGCTTTGTGGTTGGTCTGGAACTGACTGCAGCAACTAAGAAAGCTCCCTGAAGCAGGAAGACAACAGGATACCTGTCAACACAACACAAGATAGGCACATATGAGAAGAGCCAAAAATCAGAGCCAACAAGGTCTCTGAAGTGGATTCCCCTCTCTCCAAACACAGAAACATACATTGAAATTTGAACTGGGCAATAGGCATCTTCAAAGAAAATGCATCTTTTTCTTTTAAAACAT
The DNA here is from genome assembly GCA_004320025.1 of Laticauda laticaudata. NCBI lineage: Eukaryota > Metazoa > Chordata > Lepidosauria > Squamata > Elapidae > Laticauda > Laticauda laticaudata. The sequence continues at coordinate 12,276 of BHFT01038102.1, read as the reverse complement.
CTTCTCAGTGTTGCATAAATAGGACTTACATATTACAAACCTTGTTTTGCCTTTTTTCAGAGAAGCTTAGATTTCTAGAGCGGTACATACTGTACGCCCAGCCTATCCAATCTATAATGGCACAATGATGCTAACAGAATCACACTGTATATATATAGTCCTGGACTATCAGATCTGGTTGTAAATATCCAAATGACCAGTAGAGGGCAGCAAATAATTTCAGAAAATTATCTCTGTTGCAGGGATTTTCTGAAATTTTGTAATTCAGATCCTATTCTTGTACCTATGAACCTTCTAGTGAACGGGATCTTGAAATTCCTGGTGGAAAGGTGGCATTCTGTCCTCTTGTGTTAGAACAGTTCCCTTGTTGATCCAGAAGGTGGAAAACCATTTAACACACAGCATGAGAGTGTAGGGTAGCCTTGAAAACTAGGATCTTTTCAGAATTGCAAGAAAGAGCAAGAGTATCAGGAACATTGTGGTCTCTGTTGTGAGTTCTATGTAGACTAAAATCTCTGCAACAATCCTAGAGATAGCGAAGAAAAGAAGAAAGGCAGCAATAGTCCTTGAGTGGCTTTCAGTTTTGATTTCATCCCCTGTGAAGTAGTTGCCACTCTGATTTGTTTACGGTTGTTCTGAAAAGTTCTTTGGACCCAAAGATCTCCAAAGGCTGCCCAAAATGGCTGCAAAGAAACCTGAAGAGATATGGCTAACTTTAATCCCAAATCCCTGTCTCTGGCCTACATTGGCAACCCCTGACTTTTCAGATGAAGATGAACTAAGAGTCTTGAAGTTGAATGAAGTAAAGCACTAAGTTGTACCTGCATGAGGGGCTGCAGGACTAAAACAAGAACAAGGCACTTTAGCAACACCTTGAGGCTTTGTCATATTATTCTAAGGTTAAACCCAGCCTTGCAGTTCCTTCTCAGGCAGACCACAGACATTCTGCGTCCTTTGAGATGTTTTAAGATAGATATTATAAAAGAGGAATCACTGCATTTGTTTTAACAAGTAGGCACCTATGCCACCTCCCTTTCCCACACAAACAACACTCACATGTTCGAAGCTGGACTTAAGCTCTCTTTTCTACCTCCAGTTCTTGTGGTCTGTTCTTGGGAGTTTCAAACAGATTTCAATAAATTCTTAACCCTGTTAGCTATGATTCACTGAGATTGGGGTAGAACATGCCGAGTGGGAGGGAAGAGAGATCGCTGGTAGTTTCCAGTCAATTAGGTAATAGTTACAACTTTCCTAAATTGTGTTCTGCTGCCCTCTGCTGTCTACACACACACACACACAAACACACACACACACACACACAGAGAGAGAGACACACACAAACAAAAACCACACATAATGAAAGAGACAGTTTTTAATATAAATATGTCCACTTAGAGACGGAGGGAGATACATCTATAGGTGAGGAGTTAGACAGAACCTTGGAGACATTGTTATTGTGTAGAATGGTCATCCTCAATGTGATGATGAATAGAAAAATATTATTAGTTGTCTAATATATTATAATTTTCATTGCTTTTATTGTATTTTTGTACAATTTTTAAGCTATTTGGAGCTTTAGAAGGGGATTGAACATCATATACATTGCAGTAAATAAATCAGTGTGTGTGTACACATGTAAAATTATACTCCCTTGGCTTTTGGGGATCACATGGACCTCTCTGTGTAATGCAGGGGTGTCAAACTCATGTCATCATGGTGTCATCATGTGATGTGTCAGGACTTTTTTCCACCTCGCTAAGCCAGGCATGGGCATGGCTGGCATGTGATGCATCCAGCCCATGGGCCTAAGTTTGACAGCCCTGGTGCAGTTGTTTATCTCATCCAAGCACCAACTAGGTTCAACGTTTTTTTAATCATTTCTGGTGATCAACCAAGGGCAGCAAAGATAGAGCCATTCCAGAGCAGTGTTTCTTAACCTTGGCACCTGGAGGGGCACCCTGAACTCCCAGAATTGTCCAGCTGTAATTGAAGTCCATTCCACTCTTGGGGTGCCATTCTCCATTCTTCTTCAAGAGCCATAGTGGTTAGAATGCAGTCTTCTGCTGAATGCCGACTGCCAGCAATTTGGCAGTTTGATCCTGATGGGCTCAAGGTTGACTCAGCCTTCCATCCTTCCAAGGTGGGTAAAATGAGGATCCAGATTGTTGGGCGCAATATGCTGACTCTGTAAACCGCTTCGAGAGGGCTGTAAAGCACTATAAAGCGGTATATAAGTCTAAGTGCTATTGCTATTTTGTGGAGTCGAAGTTCACACATCTTTAAGTTGTCAAAGTTGAGAAACACTATTCCAAACAGAGGGAAAGAGGAAAAATTTCATCAAAGAGCAATGAATGAAACCAGAAAATAAACCAAGACTGCTAGTGCCATTTAGTCTAATTCAACATGTCTGTTATCAATGTTGACAGAAAAAAAGGCAACTTGCTGTATTTATGGAGAATGAAAACATATAACATTACCTTGTCACAAGTATATACTGTGTTCCATTTGGATAATAAGGTACGTGAGACCGGTATTCCAATAAACAGTTCTTTATTTTAACAGTATAGTGACTTGTAGCGGAACATTTGGCGAAGCCGCAGCAGCCCTTCTTATAGCGGCTGCTCACGGCTTGTGGCCAATGACAGCTCTTTAAGAATTCTCGCCATCAGGCAGCGAATCAAAATGGTGCTTCATTGACCAATCCAAGAGTGGCCTGTTCGGCCAATCAGTTTTAATTATTTGGAGTCTTCTAATTTCCATACACAACACCCCTTCCCCCTTGGTTTCGTCCAACGTGTGTAACATAGTCACACAGGTAGGTGGGGCTTTTGCGGGTCCTACTTGACCTGCGCAGCTCAGTCTCAGCGTGGTCTTCCATCGGTTTCAGACAGGATCGCCTGTTCTCTGCGTCTTCTCCATGGACCTGTTGGGATAACATTGTTTTTACCCTAACTGGTTAGGTAAAATAATAAATAAGTAATCCTGGTTTATATGTTAAAGTGACTGTAACTTTAACTGTGGGAAAGAGTCATTGGGGGAGTGGTTATGAAAATCCTTAAAGAAGCAAGACGGCAACGTGCTCGCTCTCTGCTTTGAAGATTCCTAATTACTGCTTGGAAGACTGCCATTGCTCGCACGGGAGAGAGAGAACAAAGGACTGATTTGTAAGTGAACTGACCCAGGATACTTCTACATGGACTTTGCTAACTGAATATCCCTGAATGGACTGACTTAATGATACATGACTATTGGACTGGTATTTTGAACTATGCTATATTATGGAATAAACTATAATTGTGATAACACTAGCGTATATGGTATTTTTACTGTATGTTAATAAACCTACAAGCTTAGCTCACTCATTTATCTGTATGCCTTTCTGGACTTACGCTGCACATTCTGTTTTGCTTGTCTCCCTAACCCTGGTTGGGGAACCAGGCTTAACAGAACTCCTGGAAGGGTGAGTCAGCCTTGCTGCTCTGGCCTGGATCTCTCAGGCTGGTTGAGGTGGCTCTGCCGCTCCCTCCCTGGTTTGTCTGGGTTGGTTGAAGCTGGCCTGGCTGTCTCCTTCCAGGAAGGCCTCACCTGGTTCTCTTCTCCGGAGGTCATCTATGGGTAAGCGTCTTTTTGTTTTATCTGAGTTTCTAATTTGGGTTTTGGTCGTGTCTTTTGTCATGTTATTGATGGTTCATCTCTTCCTTTTTTATTGTGTTTCCCCCCCTGCTCGGTTGTTTCTGGATTGTTTATGTGGTGTTTGCGGCAGTGCTGTAGTATTGCGTTCCAATGCCCTAGAGCGAAGCTGGTCGATGTGCCGCTTCCATGTTCTGCCGTCGTCTAGTGCGAGTCAGTATGACCAGGGCCCTGTGAATTTGAGTAACTGCAGGCTGGAAGCCATAATGGGTCCCCGGTAAGATTTTTTGTGTAGACAAAGTCACCAATAGCAAAGGAGCGATATTTACTTGAGGAGTCAGGTTTTTTTTCACAGGTATAAGTGGGGTGTAGTCTATCTAGGTAGGAACGCAATTTTCTACCCATGAGGAAGTTCAACTGAGCTTTTGTTAGTGGTTGTGCTAGGGGTGATATGCTAAATTGTTAACAGTTTATAAGTCTATCTTGGATGTCCCCATGTCAGTTTGTTTAGGGCCTCTTTAGTATAATGAACCATGCATTCAGCTTGTCCATAAGAAGCTGGAGGAGCCGGCGTTATCAGGGCATGTCGGATGCCTGTGCAGCCAGGTATTGCTCGAAGGCTAAAGCAGTAAACTGGGGCCATTGTCAGAGACTACTAACACCTCGCAGTCCATGTGTAGCAAAAAGTCTGTTCAATTGTTTTATGACTGCTTCCGTAGCAGTGGACGCCATAAGGATAACCTCTAAAGTTTGAGTAGGCATCAACGATTAAAAATAGGTGTTCCTTTCATTGGCCCAGCAAAGTCAATATGCAGTCTTGACATGGTCCTCTGGGAGTTTCCCTTTCATGACTGGTGCCAGTGGGGGGGTAGGCCTTGATTTTTGGCAAGTCATGGCATGTTGCCACCCATCGTTAATGTCTTTGTCCAACCCTGGCACCGGACGTAACTCCTGGCCAGGGCTTTCATTTGACTATGGCCCGGGTGTCCTCGTGCAACATGCACAACACTTCCTCCTGCAACTTTTTTGGAATCATCCCCTGTCTTCCCAGAGTACAACAGCCCTTTTCAATGGACAGTTCAGTCTGCTGGGTGCAAAAGGTTTAAAAGTCTGCACCTCTATCCTTATCCGGCCACCCTTACTACCCAATGCAGGATTCGAGCTGTCAGCAGGTCTTTTCGCGGTTGCTTTAGCGACGTCTGCTGCAGTTAGTGGCAGATTAGGCATGTCTCGATCTGCAGAGTGGAGACGGTGGGAGTTGGGTTGCCTTCTGTCGGGCAGCGGGGAATAGGCTCAAAGCATCCGCATGGTGATGGCTTTTCCTGGCCAATGGATGAGTGTGTAATTGTATGCAGCAAGGAATTCTGACCACCTCGTCATTCTTGGCGATAGAATGTTCGGGGTTGGTTTGTTTCCTGCTAGGATCCCTAGCAGGGGTTTGTGGTCAGTGATAATTGAAAATGTCCTAACTATATAGGTATTTGTGGAATCTTTTGTGCCTGCAATGATTGTGAGGGCTTCTTGGTCGAGTTGGCTGTAGTTCCTTTCAGATTTTGACAGTGTTTTGGAATAGAAGGCGATTGGTTGCTTCTCTGCCGTCTGGTAGCTTGTGGCCAGTATGGTGCCGATTCCAAAAGGCCGATGCATCACAGGTGACCGTCAAGTGGCAGGGTGTTACTGTATTGTATTAAAACGGTGTTGGATGTTAATAAGTCCTTAATGTTTTGGAATGCTTCTTCTCGGTGGCCCTAATTCCAGACAATTTTTTAATCTAATAGTCAATGAAATGGCTCTGCTACGGTTGCCTTTTGGGGCAGGAAGACATTGTAGAAGTTAATGAGACCTAAGAACGCTTGTAAAGTCTGTTTTGTTCTTAGGTCTGGGTGCATCTTATCGCCTTTATTTTCTTTTCAGTGGGGTGTATCCCTTGCTCATCTATAATAAGGTAGCCTAAAAATTCGACTTGATTGGTGGCTACTTCACATTTTTCTCTTTTGACCTTAAGCCTGCTTCCTTGAATCTTCGCAAGACTTCTCTCAGTCATTTTCTAATTTGTGTTATTTTTTGCTGATATAATACGTCATAAAATAGGGAATGACTCCTTTTATTCCATTTAGAAGATGCTCCATGAGGCTTTGGAAAACGCCTGGGGCAACATAACACCAAATTGAAGTCTGCTACATTTGAATGCCCTCTGTGTGTGACTATAGTCTGTGCCTCTGCAGTTTTGGGGTCAACTGATAGCTGTTGATATGCTTGGGCGAGATCAAGCTTTGCAAAAAATTTCCTCCCCTAATGAATGCAACAGGTGTTGAACTACCGGAACAGGTATGCGCTTTGTTGGAGTGCATGATTTAGGGTTGCTTATAGTCCTCCACAGAATGCACACTGACCCATCTGGTTTGACAGGAGTCATGATGGGAGTTTCCCACATGGCATGGTCGTTGGCTCTGACACCCTTGTGCGACAAGTTTGTTAAGCTGCTCATCTTATTTTTGGTTTTAAGGCAAAGGAATGCATCTGGCTTGGAGCTGATGGGAGCTATCTTAGGGTCTAGGCTGAATTGTTATTGGGGTCCCCTTGTACTTGCCTAAGGTCCCGTCGAATACATCCCGGAACTCTTTCCAGCAGGCTCTCCTCCCAATTGGTCTCAGCTGACGCTGTTTGATCCCGGTCACTCCGATTCCCAGGGGCATGAACCATTCGATTCCCAGCAGGCTAAGGCTCTCATGGTCGATTATTGTCAGAGGCAGCACTTCAGTGTGGTTTTTAAATTCTACTAGGAAATGTCCAAGACCACTACCGGGATTCGGTTTCCTTGGTAATCCTTAAGTATTCGTTTTTTGCTGTTCCAGTTCTCTTTGCTTGATGTCTGATATCAGGTTTTCTGATAGTGTTCCATGATACCATTGACAGGCATGATCCGGAGACTACTTCCATCTCACAGAGCTTTCCTTCGATTTTCACATTTATCCAGACCTTTTTTGTGTTTGCTGCCCTGGCGTTTCTGATGATTAATGTTTGATGTGTTTCTTCTCTGTCGTTCATTTGCCGGTTTCTGCTCTCTTGACTCCATCTGCTTCCAGCTTGTCTCTCTCTGTTTCTGGGGCGGTGCTGCTCTGCGTCTTTTGGACTATAGCTCTTTTTGTTCCAGCAGACCTTTTCAATGTGCCTCGTTTTTTCACAACATCTGCAAATGGCACCTAAGAATCTGCATTCTGAATGCGGGTGATTTCCTCCACATCCAGCACACTGGAATTCTCACCTGCTTCTTCCTTTTTTGATCCCATCCTCGTCGCCAGTGTTCCGTTGGAAATAAGGTGCACGAGACTGGGTTCCAACAAACAGCTTTTCTTTATTAAAACAGTATATGTGCCCCGTTTCTCACAAAATCTGCAAATGGCATCCAGGAATCTGCATTCAGAGCACGGGTGATCCCCTCTGCACCCAGCACACTGGAATTCTCACCTCCTTCCTCTTTTTCCCATTTTCTTTCCGACTGAAGCCTATGTATGTCTTCGTTGTCATCAACGGTGTTGCTCGGGGATTGAAGGTCTTCATGGTGGGCAGTCGCAGTGGGCTGTTTTTGGTTTCCCTTCCCCTTCTTTTCTCAGGGTTGGTTCGGTGTTTCTGGATTTGTTGAGTTCATCTGGCGCATGGTAGCTGCGATTTCTTGGCTGCTTCCAGCGGCGGTGGCTTCTGTGATGGCCTCAGCCACCGTGTTATTCGGTCTGTTTATCAGCTTGCTTTGGAGTGTAGCATCCTTCATTCCAAGGACCATGCGGTCTCTCATGGTTCATTCCATGTTCTGAAATTCGCAGGCTCCTCTGATATTTTCTTAGGGCTGCTACGAAATCTCCCGATGCTCTCGTCTTCTCGTTGGTCTCGCTTATAAAATTCGTGCCTTTTGATTAGATTGGAGACCACAGGCGCGTAGTGGGCTCGTAGCATTCGGTTTAATTCTGGACATGCCATCTTGTTTTACATCCTGTGGTTTGGCTAACACCTTGGCCATTTTAAAAAACGGCAGGGCCACAATGTGTGAGGAATACAGCTCTCTTCCTCTGGTCGTTATTTCTTGTAGCTCGTTGCTTTCTAAGAACATCAGAAAACGGTCAATGTATGACTCCCAATCTTCTTCGGTTGGGTTGAACAGTGCGGGCAGCACATTGTTACCGGCCATCTTGGTTGCTCGGTTTTGGTTGCCGCGTGCTTCGGTCTCACTCTTCTAGGACGATCCCCCCTTCATCGCTTTTCCAAATGGAAAAATGTTCCATTTGGATAATAAGGTACGCGAGACCGGTATTCCAACAAACAGCTCTTTATTTTAACAGTATAGTAACTTGTAGCGGAACATTTGGCGAAGCTGTGGCAGCCCTTCTTATAGCGACTGCTCACGGCTTGCGGCCAATGACAGCTCTTTAAGAATTCCCGCCGTCAGGCAGCCAGTCAAAATGATGCTTAATTGACCAATTCGAGAGCGGCCTGTTTGGCCAATCAGTTTTAGTTATTTGGAGTCTTCTAATTTCCATACACAACATACTGTATAAATTGTAGAGTCACCTTTAGCAAGATGGGCAGTATATAGGAGGAAGAAAGAAAAAAAGAAAGAAGGGAGGGAGGGAGAGAGAGAGAGAATGATCCAATCTATATAGTGCTCACTTCACCCTAACAATCATACCATTCAAGTAGTAATCCACTAAAACAGAAATTAACAAGCTAACTTACTTTCTAGTTGTTAAAGACATCATATTAAGGCAAAGAAGAAACATGGAATATGCCCAACCTAGGAAAGGATAAACCAGACATCAGAAGCCCTGCATGTAACATGATTCTGTAGCATGTTGGGCTTTATAGACGATAATCATCACCTTGAATAATACACAGAACCCCACTGGAAGCCAGCACAACTTGAAAAGTTGAGATGTTACCTAGGTTAAGAGGGTATGCCAAATACTATCCACAAATAGTAAATACTAATCAGTTAACATACCAATTAAATGTGAGCATACAAAATATGCATACATTCTACCAGCTCTCCATTTTACCAGCCAATTAAGGATGTAATTTTTAATTTTGCCCCTTATTGCAGATTGTCAAATTGAAAGTTATACCCATAGGTCATAGATGTTGTTGCAGACATGGTTTATTCACTGCAAACAACAGTAATGTCATATGTTGCTCCTGGCTAAGCAATGACTTGCATAAGTTATGTCTACCTGGATTCTGTTACATGCAAGAACTGTCAATTTAAAATGACTGAGTTTTATTATTCATATCTCAGCAGTTAGAATGGAAGTGAATATAACTGGTGCTTTGGGAAGGATATTAAGATTGTGATACAACTAAAATAGAAAAGAATTAGCATATGAGACTTCAAGGTTTGGGATTCCCCCTATATTTCCCCATATAATCTAAGCACTCTTTTGTGGAACCTCTGCTGAATGCATTCCTTATTTAATACAATGTGAAAAAGCAGAATTTCCTTACCGTTACATTGATTTCTAGGATTTCTATAATATGCAGCATCTTCAGTGCCTACAACTGGGGAGGGAGAGGGAAGGAATGGCAAGATGAGAGGGATGGCATGGAATTGTCCCTCCTGGGCTGCCCCACTGCCTACACATACATATGGCAAGAGTTCTGAAGATATTTATTCAAAGCCCTGGTTGAAAAGAATGTTTAATCAATACTTTCTTAACTACGGTATAACAAGGAGAGGGCCAGCTTCAGCGACAACGACAACGGCAAGGTGACTCATATCTCTCCTTAGTAGAGACAAAATTAGCTGCTTCAGTTATATGTAACTATGATGGGACTTGCAAAAGATACTTCATGGAAAACATAATAAAGTGGAAGAACATATGTAGGTAAATCATTTTGAACAGAATCCAGAAAGCCACTGGTAACCAGTGCAACTCTTTCAGTGTTGAATTATGTGGCACTTTTTGAAAGCACCACTCACCCCCATGCTGCCAAATGCAATTTTGGGTTATCTTTGAGACTATGCAGTGATGAACATGTTGCAGTAATTCCACCTTGAGATTCTTTAGGTATATCTACTTAAGAATGACACATCTTCATCAGCTGAAGCTGACGAAAAATCTCATTCTCACCAGTATATTGTGGCTAAGCAAGCAATAGCACTGAATTCAGGCAGAACATTAAGCCGCAAGCCTGGTCGTTAAGATGAACAGTAATACTGTCCATATCTGATATTTTTCACACTCTGATGTCCAACTTCATGGAAGCAGCAACAACTTCTTTCTCACCCAAATTCAAGTTTATTTTTCCACATCCAGTTCTTTACAAATTAGAGATATGCAGAGACTTTTGTGACTTGAGTTCAAAGAAAAGGAGAAATATAATTGACGACCATCAGTGTACTAGTAACTATTGAGTTTGAACCTACCCATGATTCTTGCAACATTACCATATAAATCTTAAATAAAATGGGAAATAAATTACAACTGTTGTGTATAGAACTTGGTAGACTCCAAATATCTTAAACTGATTGGCCGAATAGGCTGTTCTCGGATTGGTCAATTAAGCACCATTCCAATTGGCCCGCCTGACAGCAGGAACACTTGAACAACTGTCATTGGCCACAAGCCGCGAGCAAGCCGCTATAAGAAGGGCTGCCGCGGCTTGGGTAAATGTTCCGTTCAAGTCACTAATACTGTTTTAATAAAGAGCTTGTTTGTTGAACCAGTCTCGCGCACCTTATTTCAAACGGAAACTGGCGACGAGGATGGGATAAAAAAAAAAGGAAAAAGCAGGCCGAGAATTCCAGTGTGGCTGGATGTGAGGAAATCACCCGCATTCAGAATGCAGATTCTTAGAAGCCATTTGCAGGAAGTTGTGAAAAACAGGGGGCACATTGCAAGGGTCTGCTGGAACAAAAAGAGCTACAGTCCAAAAAGAGGCAGTGGCATCACCCTCCAGAAACAAAGAGAGACAAGCCGGAAGGCAGAAGGAGACGAGAGAGGCAGAAACTGGCGAATGAACAACAGAGAAGAAACAACACCAAACAATAGCCATCAGAAAATGCCAGGGCAGCAAATGCAAAAAAAGACCTGATAAATGTGGAAAATCAAAGGAAGCCCTGTGAGAATGGAAGTAGACTCTGGATCATACCTGTCAATGGTATCTGGAACACTATCAGAATACCAGACATCAAGCAAAGAGAACTGGAACAGCAAAAATTGATATTAAAAGACTACCAGGGAAACCGAATCCCGGTAGTGGGTCTTGGACATTTCCTAGTAGAAATTTAAAACCACGCTGAAGTGCTGCCTTCTGGCATAATCGACCGTGATCGCCCTAAGCCTGCTGGGAATCGAATGGTTCACGCCTCTGGAAATCGGAGTGACCGGGATCAACAGCATCGTTGCGGCCAACTGGGAAGAGAGCCTGCTGGAAGAGTTCTGGGATGTATTCGACGGACCCTTAGGCAAGTACAAGGGGATCCAATAATCATTTAGCCTAGAGCCCAAGATAGCTCCCATCAGACTCAAAAGCCAGATGCGTTCCCTTTGCCTTAAAGCCAAAAATAGATGAGCAGCTTAAACAACTCATCGCACAAGGGGTTGTCAGAGCCAATCGACCATGCCAGGTGGGAAACACCATCGTGACTCCTGTCAAACGCAGATGTTCAGAGCGCATCTGTGAGACGATAAGGCAACGCCTAAATCATGCACTCCCAACAAAGCGCAAACCCTGTTCCGGTAGTTCAACACCTGTTGCATTCATTAGGGGGAGGAAAAATTTTTCGCAAAGCTTGATCTCGCACAAGCGAAGTCAACAGCTACCAGTTTCACCCCAAGGACTGCAGAGGCACAGACTATAGTCCACGCACCAGGGGGCATTCAAGTGCAACCGACTTCAATTTGGCGTTAGCGTTTGCCCCGGGAGTCTTCAGAAGCGCTCATGGAGTGGCCTTTCTAAATGGAATCAAAGGAGTCGTCCCCTATTTTGATGATGTATTAGTATCAGCAAAAAATGCACAACAATTAGAAAATAGACTAAAAAGAAGTTTTGCGAAGATTCAGAGAAGCAGGGCTTAAAGTCAAAAGAGAAAAAAAGAGCCACCGCTCAGGTCGAATTTTTAGGCGACCTTATAGATGAGGCAAGGGAATACACCCACTGGAAAGAAAGATAAAGGCAATCAAAGACACACCCAGAGCTAAGAACAAAACTGAATTAACAAGCATTGTTAGGTCTCATTAATTTGTACATATCTTTCTGCCCCAAAAAGCAACCGTAGCAGAACCTTAACATCGACTGTGAGATTAAAAAAACTGTCTGGAAATGGGGCCACGGGGAACAGCAGCATTCCAGAACATTAAGGACTGTAACTTCTAACACCGTTTTGATTCAGTACAGCAACACTTTGCATTGATGGTCACCTGTGAATGCATCGCCTTTTGTAATCGGCACCATCCTGAAATCACAAGCTACCAGAAGGCAAAGAGGCACCAAATCGCTTTCTATTCCAAAACACTGTCAAAATCTGAAAGGAACTACAGCCAACTCGACCAAGAAAGCCCTCACAATCATTGCAGGTGTCAAAAGATTCCCAAATACCTATATGGTAGGACATTTTCAATTATCACTGACCACAAAACCCCTGCTAGGGATCCTAGC
>BHFT01038101.1:0-46201 GCA_004320025.1 Laticauda laticaudata | reverse complement strand
GTGTCGCGGATGTAGAACGGATGCGGCAGAAAGTTCATCCGCTCAAAAAGTTTTGTGCAGCTCAAAACTTTTTGAGCAAATGAAATCTCAGTAGACGGATGCTGGACAGATAGAACGTATGAATCACGCACGCAGTGAGTGCAGAACGGATGCATCGTGTTAACCAATGGATGGGAAGCGTTTTTCTCCATTTTACATCCCCTTTTCATCTGTTGGTGCAGTGTGACATGGCCTTTAGACTGCATGTAATGTTGAATTATCTTTGTGTTTGGTCTGGAAACAATGGATTGTGCATTATGTGGAACTAGAAAGACTAAGGAAGCAAACTGTGCTGGTTACAGTCCCAACCAGGGTTAATGTTGGGTCCTGAACAAGCTGGAAATTGGTCTCTTGTGAAATTGGTCTCACAATTGAAAATGTGAGAATAAAGAACAGTAAAAATTTAAGGAGAGTTGTTATCTAAGGGTTATTTGAGAGAAAGTGTTCCTGATTGTATTATTTAGTTTGAGAAATATTGTGGCTGATTTTTCTGGATTGAAATGTTCTGATTGATGAAGAATTTTATATAATTTATGTCTCAACAGTAGCTTGAAGCTTGTTTTGTTTTTGATTTTGTATTGTACATTGCTACATACAATGCATGTTGTTCTTAAGATATGTACAGTTATTCAGAGCAGCCTAAAGAGTAAGCATACATAATTCTAATAACCCTTGTAACATTCCTGTAAGGTAAGTAGTTTTCCTATTCTCATATTGCTGTTTGACAACATACAAAATGGTGTACTGTAGTAAGTTTACAATTGAATTGGAATTTCCCTCCACTCACACTTTTTTATCACAGTGCTACAACCAGCTTAATCTGTGTGCTCTGTTAGAAGGCTAAAAGAACATTTTAAAAATTAGCAAGTGAACTTTTAACCTGATTATGAAATTTTTGAACTGAGATTAATTTTTATGTTAGTATCCAATGGCCAGTTTCTGTACAAGGCTTTAAAGTATTTCATGGTGAACTTATCTGAATAATAGGACTCACCCAAGATTTGTAATTCTTATAGGCAGGTATATTCATGCTTCAGAACATAGCATTTCCTCCAACTGATGTAGCTTCAGGTACATTATGTGGCTTAATATAATGCAGTTAAGTGTAGCATTTATTTGCTAGATTGCATCTTTCCTCCAGGGAGTGAAGGCAGCATATATCATATTCTCTTTTTCAATATTATTCCCACAACAGTAATACTTTGAAGTGGATTGGAAGATAAGAAATAATGTTCAGCCCATGTGAGGTACCATAGCTAAATGAACTTGAATTTAGGGTTCCACAGTGTTGGTCTAATATCTCAATATAAGTACTTTATAAATACATCTCTTCCAATTACTATGATCCAGAAAGATTAACTCAGAGTCCGGCTTAAAGTTCCAATTCAGTATGGAATTCAGGTTAAAGAAGAGCAAAATTTCTTCTTCTAATTTTTTAGATCTAGTTATTTGTTGAATGTATTCATTACTTAGAAGACTAATGTAAGACAGAACTGTCGGGAGTTTTGATATTTATCTAACAAAAAAACTCCCTGAATTTTCAAAACAATCTTTTTTTTTTAAATACTTCATCCTTAAATAGCAGCCTGAGGATGGTTACATCTTTTTTGCTACTTCCAAAATGTATAACAAAGCTTAGTTAGTCTTTAAAAAATGGAGCAAATAAAAAGTCAAATGAATCTCTCTCTACAAATAAAGCAATGCACACTGAGAAGAAGTTCTAACTCCACAGTAAAGCTGATGGGCAGAGGTGTTGGCAGGATCTTAACACATGTACAAAAAGGATGGAATTTGTGTCATGTGTCCCTGTTGTTTTCATAATTCCTCCCCTAACTCCCCCTGCAAATACCTCTGCAGATGGGACCTGGGGTATTGGCAGACATTAACACTGAAAGACAGATGGAGTATAATTAAAATAGTCAAGACATTTGTTTTGGCCACATGAAGGGAAGGGGAAGGGAAATCCAAAGTCTGTATAGGTAGTCCTCAACTTACAATTGAGCCCAAAATTTCCATTGCTAAGTAAGACAGTTGCTAAGTGAGTTTTGCCCTATTTTACTATCTTTCTTACCACAGTTGTTAAGTGAATCACCACAGTTGTTAAGTTAGCAACATGATTGTTAAGTGACTGTGATTTCTCCGTTGACTTCTCTTGTCAGAAGGTCATGAAAGGTGATCACATGAGTCAGGACACTGTGACAATCATGAATTCATGCAGTTGCCAAGGGTACAAATTTTGATCACATGACCACAGGGATGTTGCAACAGATGTAAATTTGAAAAATAGCCATAAATCCTTTTTTTCAGTGTTGTTATAAATTACAAATGGCTGTAAGCTGAGGACTACCTGTACTTAAAGTACTGTAATACATTTTAGGCCAATAGAGAAAATTATACATACTTTCCCATTCTAAAAAAGATCTCTCTGATGACTGAAGTAAGAAATAAAGTAATGCAAGAAGAAACAACATGTGAGGAAGGAGCAGTAGGTAGACGGATGGACTTCAAAGAAGCAAGAGAGCAAAGGTCTACAAGAGCTGTAAATCCTACATATAAAGTATAAATAATGGAAGAAAAGAAACTGATTACAATAAATATAAATGGAGTAAATTCGGCCACCAAAGGGAGGAAAATATTCTGTAAATTAGAAAAATTAAAATTAGATATAATCTGTTTGCAAGAAGTTCATATAAAACAACAACATGTTTAGATATTGAAACATCCTAAAATCGGGAATTTATATACTTCATTGGCACAAAAAAAAGGGGGGGGGAGAGTTGCTTTATACATTAAGAACATGATCAGCAACACTGATGTGGGTGAAAGAATGTATAGTCTTAAAGAATACTAGATTGTTAACATTAGAAGGTCATGACCTGTTATTGGGATGGCATGCTTTTTTTATGGTATAAGGAAAGTAAAACACATGAGTACTTTAGGAGACACTATATTTGTGATGCTTTATTATTAATATGGGAGAAAGTAAGGAAACAACATTACATGAAAACAGCAGTCTGGTTCTCAACCATAGAGGCATTTGCACATCCAATTGTTTATAAAATGGAACAAAAAGTAAGATATTAAATGAAGAGGGTGAACTCAAATCTAAGCAAGAAATAGAGGAACAAGAACTAGAGATGAATTGTTATTCATATGTGCAAATACATTCTAGCTACGATAAAGATCGTAGGACAGAAGGATTTTATAGTGAACTCACTGGATTAGATGGAATTTTGAAAGGTATTGATGAGAAGATGATTAAAAAATTATATGGATATTTACTTGGAGTAAAATCAGAAGAAGAACAAGTAAAAGAAACAATGATTGCTTGGGGGAAATTGTTTGGATATTTTGGGATAGATTTAGAAAGATGGCAGAAACTATAGTTTCAAAACTATGAAATAACAATGTCAACAGCATATAAAGAAAATTTTACGTGGGAGAAAACCCGATATATATATATATATATGCGCTGTTCAGCTTCCTTTGGGTATTATCCCACGTCATTGTAGTGCTTTTAAAGTTGTAGTAACATTTCAGCAGAATCTCATCTGCCATCATCAGGCCTTCTGTATTTGAAGTTTGTATGTGGGTCAGGGGGTCTCACCGCCGTTTATTTTTAAAATTTGAGTCTAGCCTATTATTGGGCAGGATGTTTTTTTCTACATCCTGATTGGTTGGGAGTCTTTGGTCTGTGTTTATGGACTTGGAGTAGTTGGTTGATTGTGTTTCTGGTTTCTTCTGTCTGTTTTGTGGCTTTGAGTGGCTGCAAAACTCTGCTCCTGCACTGGAGGCTTTCAGCTTGCTCACGTTTGGCTTCATGTGAAAGGACGGCTATTATCTATTAGGAAGCCAGTTTTCATCTGGGTGCCTGGTGGGGGTGTGTGTTTGAGCTGGAGGTATCAGAGGAGGGTCTGTTTGTGCCCAGGTGTTTGCCTGGCTTGTGGTGTGGAGATATTTCTATTTGAGAGTGCAGGCTTCCAAATGATTGACAGTCGCCCGGAATCATCTTCTTCTATTCATGATTTCAGGCTTTTTTTCAATCTCTATCGCTTCTCTGATGATTCTGTGGCTGGGGTTTTCTATAGTTGCTAGGGTTTTGGTGTGCCATTGAAGTGATGTTGTGACCTTGGTTTTCATGTGTTGGACTAGTGAGGAGTGTGTTTCCAGCTTTTTTACTGCATTTTGTGTTCATTCCAGGGGTACTTTCTTTCTATTGTCTGTCCAATGTATGTGGCCGGGCATGATGTAACAGGAATTTCGTTATATGCCTTGGTTTTCCAGGTCAATTTTGTCTTGGGGTTTTTAAGGATGGCTTGCTATTTTTTTGTCTGTTTTGAAGGCAGTCTTGATGTGATGCCTTGTGTAGTATCTTACTGGATTTTTGTCTGTAGTACCTCTATGTAGGGCAGGACAGCTGTTTCATAGGTCTGTTGATCTTCTAGGTCTCTGTTATGTCTTGGTGTGTTTTTGTGGATCAAGTTGGTGATTTTGTAAAACTTGGCAGATTTCTGTATTTAGCATTATTAGAAAAGACACTGAAAACTTAGCAGCCACTTAAATAAATAGGTGAATACATCTATAGAATAAATTTTTGCCAAAAACAAAAACCCATTGATTGTCATCAGAAGATCATTTCTAATCTAGCAAAATTGTGCTTTTGGGTTGCAGCCCCCCCACTGCCCTAGGGAAATAGTCTTGGGCCAACCAAAAGAAGGCTTAAACTACTTGTGGAAAGAAAAGTGGTGTGAAAATTCAGCCAACTGTATTTTGTCATCCATAATATGTAGCTTATCACCCAGTGTCGATGAGGCATTGTCTTCAATAAAGAACAGTGCTAGGCATTCTTCTTATTTTAGGATAGGTTTGCTAAGACCTTTCCAGGGACGGCTCAGCTTGTGTGTGGTGTCACTGTTATTGCAGCCTGAAGATTTGATCACTTTAATCTTGTATTTACCTTACGGGCAATGGCCACAAGTAATTTATTTGGAATGAATGTGGATGAAATACTTACGGGAGGGCAATTGTACAGCATGCTTTAGCTTTAACTAAAAGCACCATCAAAAACTACCCTTCAATGAACCCAGTCGCTTTACACGAAAGAAGATGAAGACTTTCTGTGTCAAATGTTGTGCATGGTTGGGTTGGCTGCTCCTTTCAACTCTGCACCTTTCTCTGCTTCCTTTTGAAGGGCCACTTTTGTCAGAGTTTCTTGCTGAGGATAATATACTTTATGAATTTCTGCAATAAGAGATGTGTGTATACTCTACAATTAAACAGTAATACTTAACACTTGTCTAATTCTGCATTTAGAAATTGAAATTGAAGTCTTTGGATGAATGACTTATGTACAGTTCATTCTGAGTTTGGTGGTCATTGTAAGGAAAAGTTTGTCACACGTGGAGTTTAAGTAACTCCTTTGGTCATTGAAAACTTGTTCAGAAATACTTGTTTTTTTGTGGACTAACAGGCATACCCATTTACTTTGGGCTTATTTGTAGAGTCAGAAGAACAGACATTGTTAAAATATAAAATTATAAATTTTCCTAGAAACTTGAATCAGTGTCTGTTATCATAATTGTGGTTTTTTCTTCTTCTACGTAGCACATACCCTGCTCTGCTTCCAGGCATTGGCACTTTTCTCTTTCTCTCTCTCTCTCTCTTTCTCTTGCAGGCGTTTTGGTACAAAATGCACAGCATGCCAACAGGGAATCCCACCTACCCAGGTGGTCAGAAAAGCCCAGGATTTTGTCTATCATCTGCACTGCTTTGCCTGCATTATCTGCAACCGCCAACTTGCCACAGGGGATGAGTTTTATCTCATGGAAGATGGGCGCCTAGTCTGCAAGGAGGATTATGAAACAGCCAAACAGAATGGTAGGTTGAACAAGGCACATACTGGCCCTTGATAAAATGGGACAGATTTTATGATCATAGTGTCTTCTTTCCTGTTCAGGTGGTGAAGATCTGCCTACAGAGGTCAGTGAGAGTCACCTCTCACGCACATTGTGTGAAAGAGGACAGAATTGGATCACTTTTATTTTCATACCATTAATGGATTGTCCATGATTAAATTAGATATATGTTAAAAGCAGGCTGGGGAATATTTTGCTCCACCTAGGAATATCAGTACCAGAGGTGGTATTCAGCAGGTTGTGACCAGTTCTGGAGAACCACTGGTAGAAATTTTGAGTAGTTCGGAGAGCCGGCAAATACTACCTCTGACTTGCCTCACCTCCATCTATTCTCTGTCTCCCAAGTCCCAGCTGATTGGCCTGCATAGGAGAACAGAGCTGGAAATCAGGTTAGTGGGGTGGAGAGGGAATGGGATTTTGTAGTAACCTTTCCCTGAAGTTGGGTGGAATGGAGATTTTGCATATCCTTCCCCTGCCACGGCCACCAAGTCACACCCACCAAGCCACACCATGCTAACCAAGCCACACCCACAAAACCGGTAGCAAAAAAATTTGAATCCCACCACTGATCAACACCCACCACTTCCCGTACTATATTCTTGCTGATTTTAGTTGTGATGCTGGGGGGAGAGGGATCTAGCCAACTGCAACTTTTTTGTGACCTGGACTATGGCATACAACTGTGGCTCTGATTCTGCCCCAAGTCCTGATTACATATTGAGCCTAATGCACTATATTGAAGAGCTAGATTGGTCTCATTTATTGTTTTAGTCTTTCCCCTTTTTTATTCCTAGGAATATATGCAAAGAAAGCTGGTTTCTTTTTTTTCCAGTTATAATCAGTGGTGTGCTGGTAAATGTTTCAGGACTGACTCCATTCCTGCTCTGGTGCCACTAGCTGTAGAACAATGGCTTGGCACACTAAAGTGCAAAGACTGAGCCATGCTTTTGACTGGCTTGCAAAATTCCAGAAAATATAACAAATGGCTCTCGCGAGCCAGTGCAACTCCTCGATATAACATTAGGAGGAATTAACTGGGTATGTTAAAATTGGGACCATCCTATCAGAATGGATGCTTTGTCTAGAAAAAACATTTTCCTAGAGTTCAACTGTTTTTGTGTCGCATCCCAAACACCTCCATCCTTTTCTGCTTATTCACAAATGTGTATATCAGAGGGTTGGAAGTCAGGGAAGTGTAGAGGGCTTTCAAGCACACATTATACAGTATTTTTATTTATTAGGCTGTGCCACAAGAAGTTGGTCTTTGCATATTTGTCATCTCTGTTGATTTCAAGCTGCTGTACATAAAATAAGATCAAGAGCTGAAAGTAATCCCAGGCATAGCTCTCTTGAAAGCAGCAGAGTTGACATTCTTGCACTTTATCCACTTATCTGGCCCTTCACCCAGAAAGTCTCCCATTTTTCAGTATAGGGTCTAAAATGCCGATATTTACTGTAGGTAAAAAACAACAACAGAACCGAGGCTGGGTTCAAGGAAGCTAGACAGAGAAAGGCTATAGATCACCAACGCTAATGAATCCACAGAGACTGCCCAACAGTGCCTGACTGAAATTAAAACTGAACTGGTCTTTAATGGATTTCATGTTGACAAGCCCTGACTTCTCATTAATTAAGGACTCTATTTTGACCTAATCAATTTGGCTAGGGTGATGCAATGCCTGCCTGTGTAAAGGAGATTGGTGGAGAGGGAGGCGAAGAGATCATGGATTGAATGTTGCTCAATTTCTATTATAGGCTCAGGGTAATAATCAATGACTTCAGTACGATATACTTTTGCAACCCATGAACATGAGGAGGAGAGGGAGGGGGAGAGGAGAACTATTAGCATATAGGTTAAAGTCCATTGCTAACCAGCTATAGAAGGAGAATAGGTTCCAGTGCTATATTAAGACGTATTCGAAAATATAAAGTGTTTTATGTTTTATATAAAATATTTTTTTATATTTTAACATTTTGCTAATTGGAGGGGTTTGCTTCGAGGAAAAGAATTCTACTAGAAGAAAGGCAGCTAAGTCTGAGGCTCATTGTAAGCGTTCAGAAAAATCTATTTTCTGTATCTTTCAGCTTGGCAGTTCTAGCTTCAGGATGTATTTACTGCAGATGGAAATGGTTACCTCTCAGTGAAAGTGTACTAATAATTTTCTTACAGTTATCAGGACCTAAGGGAGAATTAAAATGGTGCATTTAGATTAATTGCCCAAAGTTACTACAATTTTAAGACTGTAGGTTTAATTACAGATTAGTTTCATTATGCCTAGTCAAAATATTGCTATAATTACCAAAGTTGAGAAGCCTTATTTATGCCCCCTTTCACCCCTTTATTGAAGAGCATAAGCTTATGAGTAGCCCCATCAAAATGTAAAATAGATGTAAACTAATTCATAGTTGCAAGACAGGGAACTTTGGTACAGAAAAACAAGAGTGACTACAAATATCAGAATAATCACATTTGCCTTCTTTAAAATTAAGTTGGATATAGAACTTGTTCCAGGTTCAGCCCCCTTGTGTTGCTTAGTGAATTCAGCCCCCTTGTGTTGCTTAGTGAAACTAATGGAAACAACCCAAATCAATGTATTTTCCTATGTAGAAAGTACAGGGATATTAAAACTGCAATAGAAATATATGTGCAGAAGCTATAAATGAACTAATTGATATTACTATGAAAAAAAGACACTTGAAATTGGAGTGGAATGAAATATTTAGGATCATATTGTGCTGTGGCTCCTTGAGGTATCTTATGTAAACATCAGCCTAAACAGATCTTTTCCCACTTCTCTTTATTCTGTTTGGTTTTAGAGCTGGTCCTCATCTAATGACCCCTCGTTCAGTGTCTGTTCAAATTTACCATAGTGCTGAAGTGGTAACTACGACCAGTCCCTGGAGTTCCAGCTGTCACAGCAATATACACAATTGTGTGATTCCTACATTGGCAATCATGATTTCTACTGTTTCCTGCCAGCTTTCCCCAAGCAAAGTCAATAGGGAAGTTTGTAGAAAGTTAGAAATCATTGTCTTGTTCTCGCTTAATGATCAACATAGTCCTTGCTTAATGATGGCAACCAGGACTCCTGGAACTGCTGTCACCTATCCCAATTGCCATCATTAACCAAGGATTACTTGTATTAGTTTAGTGAAGCCTGGTTTATTTCAGTATCCATCAAAACTTAAGTGTGCCCCTAAAAAGATGCAAATATAACTGTGTGTGGTCATTCTTGCCAACTTTCAAAACTCCCCACATCTTCTAGATTCTGGTTCAGCTCCATATTCTAAAATAACTGGAAGCTGTTCCATTGCAGATGATTCAGAGGCTGGAGCCAAGAGGCCTCGAACCACCATCACAGCTAAACAGTTGGAAACATTGAAAAATGCCTATAAAAACTCCCCCAAACCAGCCAGACATGTGCGGGAACAGCTGTCCTCTGAGACGGGATTGGACATGCGGGTTGTACAGGTGAGCACCTGACACAATATTGACTTTGTCTTTAACCCAAAAGATCGGCTTGTTTGCAGTGATTCTTTCGGAGGGTCCAAAGTTAGTCAAGGCGATGGTTACACATTCCGAATTTAAAGCCATAGTAGAATGAATGCAAAACTAAAGGATGTGGATGCCTAAGATAATCTGTTCGGCATTTTTTCTGAATAGAAATCTCCCTTCTTCTCTTGAGAAAACATAGTAACTAAGTCTAATTGGCAATGTGCAGGAAGAAATGGAAACCTATTATCTCATAGGCCAAAATCTTGCAATATAACATCTCAGAATCTTAAGCTTTGTAAAGTTGATGGATCTCTGATATTAGAATCAGATGAGCCTTTTCCATAGCTGCCCCTACGTTGCGGAGCATCTTCCTTCCACCATTCAGCAAGCCCTCACCCTTCTAGCCTTTAGAAGGCCCTCAAACTCTTTACCCAGGCACCAGGGGTAGAGCAATGGAAGATTATGGGTGGCAGTTGGGGCCTCCTTGGAGGTGACTGAAGTACCAGCTTTTTTGTTTAAAGTGTTTCTTGGTTAGCTTTTTAAAAAATGATTTTTATGGTTTTATTGCTGATGTGAGCTGCCAGAATTGTGTTTTAAATGGACAGCCATACAACTCTTTTAAATCAATCAATTAATCCTACACACATAGTTCCTTTAACAACTGTGTCAGATTTCTGTAGGGTAGCTTAATACCCGAGTGGGAAAACAGTAAATTCTCTTTTCTGTAGAATTCTGCAGATGTTTTCATCTTCTACATGTTTGGTGTCTGTTCAAAATAAGCACTATTAGTAAAAGTACAGAGTGTCTTCCTATTCAGGCCTGTAATTCTGATTCTATAATTCCAATCTACGGTACTTTATCTAAGTTTTCAGTAAGAGGCCACACTGTTGCACTGTATATTTTGTTTCTGAATATTGTTTCTCCTGCTATAATTCTGATTTTCTAAACTCATTTATCATCTCTTTTGCTAAACTCATTTATCACCTCTTTTTGTCACCTAGAGTTGGAACCTTGTCCTCTTTCTACAATCTCTTGCTAGGAAGGACAGCTTCTCAAAGCTTCTGATTGCAGAAGTCAGAGCAGTGTTGGGTACAAAGGGCAGAGTGCTATAGTCATCCCTTGAGTTTGTTCCTCCCCTCCCCCAAACTGCCCAATATTAGCAGTGGCAGCTATAGAGGCTGACTTTCCCCATTTAGTGCAATTAAAAGGGATCCAGAAAAACTTTGCTGCACATCTTGAAGCATATGCAAAAGCACAAAATTGCAGTGGGGAAAAAAAAAACCCAGCATCCTAGAAAATGAGGGTGGGAAAAGTATGTGAGCATGTGAGTCAGAAAGCAAATACTCAGTGCAGCAGATGCAGAAACTGAGGAGCCTCCTATTGTCCCTGGGTACAATTGACACAACATAGATCTATTCTAGAAGGGGACACACACACACATCACACACACAGAGCGATTGTTATTGTACATCTGTCAGGACTTTGGATAATGATGTGATTATGATGCAGGGTTCAATCAGAAGTGCTTCTCTTTATTTGAGTTCCTTGGACTTGTCCTGAAACTCTTTGCTTATGAGTGATGTCTAATATTGAACAAGTTAAGATCTTCAAATGTAAGCAAGTCCACCTCACCAAAAGTCCACATGAACTGTATAGATTTGTGCTTTGTCATATTATAGATATTGTAGGTATTAGATATTCATTATTAATACATCTGTCATATGTCTTAGCCTAAGTTTTTTTTTTTTTTGCAGTTGGNGTCTTAGCCTAAGTTTTTTTTTTTTTTGCAGTTGGTGTCATTTCATTACTACCAGTAGAAATTAGGGAAGTTGTGATCACCCCCAGTTTATAACTGGGATACCAGAGGGCTAGTACCAACGTCCACGCAATCACCCTGTAGGAGGAACAGGGCTTTTCTCTCCCACATGAGATCATGCCTGTCCATCTTCTGGATGATGGAAGAGTTCTTGTCAATGACTCTCAGATGGTGGGACTGAAAATGGTCTTGTTCTCACTGCTTTTCCCATCATGATTACAGGTCTGGTTTCAAAACAGAAGAGCCAAAGAGAAGCGATTGAAAAAAGATGCTGGGAGACATCGTTGGGGCCAGTTCTACAAGAGTGTTAAGAGGAACAGAGGAGGCACCAAGCATGAGAAGGAGAGCTCTGCAGAGGACTGTGGAGTCAGTGACAGTGAGCTGAGCTTCAGAGGTAGGCAGGAGGGGAAGTACAATAAGGGAAAGATTGAGGCAAATTAAGATTATGTATTTATGTCTATAAATGTCCTGAATTAGGAGTGGGCTTACTTTTCTTTGTAAGATCTGCAGATCCCTGGAAAATGCCGACAATCCTCTGCTTTGTTATTTGGCATCCAGAAATCAGGATTTCTGCAGGAAGAACAAAGATCTAAATTGGTGGTTTTAAAAATTAAATTGGTCTATCTATTGATTCAGTGCATTTTGTCCCCAGATGATTGCCCCTTTTTAATTTAAATTTTGGAGGCACCCTGTTCATTTTTATTTTAATTATTTATTAATCAGGTTAAATCTTTCCTTTTAAAAGTAGCAAATTTCTGCTGCATTATGTGCAAGCTTCACCCAGCAATGGTTGCCAACAGTCACTGATGTTAGGAGTCAATTTTTTTTTTACTGAATGTATTTTTATTGGTCAACGACCAAAATAAAGTTTTTGTCTGTCTGTTTTAAAGCAGCCATCTTTTCCAATTGATGTAGAAACCTGATGTGGGTTGTTTTAATAAATAGCAGAGGGGTGCTGTGCTCAGACAAAACTGTCTAGAACACTTTTTTCTGATTTTTCATTAGTTTTTAAAGCTGTTTTCATAGCCCCTTCTGTGATTTGCAGCACTTCATGCTTCTTCTCATGACTCCAGAATGTGTGTGTATTCATCTGTCTAAAGACTGTGCAAAGTGCAGTGAACTAGATGGGGTTGCGCACTTCATGCACTTAAACAAAAATAGAATTTCAATGTCATCATTGCAGCCGCCATCTTGATCTTTTTGACCACATACTGTGAAAACCTGCAATAAACTTTGAGCACAAAATGTTCTTTTTCCCAGCTTCACTTTATTTATTGTACAGCACATTCACATCAAATTTCACTTTAAAAAACCACAAGAGATGATAATATAAAATATTATAAACATATGTCTAGATTACAGACATAATTTTTGCTTCATTCGCTGTAGCCAACAAAGTCTCCATTATAGGAACTATTTTGTCACTCTGTCACTATATGTGACAGATATAGTTTGTTCTTTGGCCTCACAGTCACAATTTGGTGATGGTATTTTGCCTTAAGAGAACATCTACTCTGGCCACTGTGAATTCAGTTCAGTATGGTCCACATGGTACAGGGTTGGTCAAATCTGGGAGGTTTTTTTCAAGATACAAAGCAAATTTTGACATTGTGGAGATAAAATGCTGTTCTACATTTTATATATGCCAAAATCGTATTCTACAAGTATTTTAGCTCTAGAAATAGCTGGATGTCTGGTTCTCAACTTGTTCACTCCAGACAGTCTACTGTATTGTACTGTCTATAGTATTGACAGCTTGGGGCTTATCAAAAATCTTTAGGTATTATGTCAAAGATATTACAAATAAATAGATAATATTTTTGTGGAAAAATATCACAACCTTGCATGGTGAAACACAAACTCCCCCCACCCCCGATCCCAAACATTACTGGATTCTGATTATCCCAAATCAGCACGACTGATAATGAGGGATGATATGAGATGTAATCTTGTGATATCTCAGCCTACCATTCTTCATCCCTGACTTAAAGGTATTTTTCAGTCTTTGATCACAATGTACCAGATAGAGGGGTTTTTTCTGTACTAAAACTTTTCTTTCTTGCTTTTTAGAAGACCAAATCCTCTCAGAGCTGGGCCACAGCAGAATATATAGCAATGCTGGTGAGGTGGCTGGTGGACAACTACTGAATGGTACTTTCTCTCTGGATGGGACAGGACAATCCTATCAGGACTTGAGGGATGGAAGTCCTTATGGAATCCCTCAATCTCCAGCTTCCATATCATCTCTTCCATCACATACTCCATTGCTAAATGGTTTGGAATACACAATGGACAATAATTTGGGAATAATAGCACATGGAGGGCAGGGGGTAAGCCAGACACTCAGAGCTATGGCTGGGGGCCCAACCTCCGATATTTCCACTGGAAGCAGCGTTGGTTATCCAGACTTTCCAACAAGTCCTGCCTCCTGGCTTGATGAGATGGACCATCCTCCTTTTTAAAGTATTCTGCTTCCTTCAGATTTACCATAGTCAGACCTGTTCTTTTGGCCTGAAAATGTGCTAAGCCACCCCCAATAAGGGACAACAATCAACCTTCAATGAAAGAAAGTTTCCATTATTTTAGAAGGGGAATCCACAATTTGTTTTCTGTAAAGCTGAAAGAAAATATGATAATATAATGTATAAATATAAATATATATATATATATATATATATTTTATTTGCTTTGTATTTGAAAGATGGGAATGATAGGAGGAGCTGCTTCTGAATACAGCACACTGTTGTGTTTAGTCTTTGTATGATGTTAGTGGTGCCAGCTAAAACAAGGACAAATTCACTGACTCTTCATGCGGCTCGGCTACCCAGTTGGATCCTAGCACATGTTGAACTGACTAAACTGATTTTTGCTCTTGGCAACCCTACATTTCTCACAGGCGGCATAACCGTTGTTCTTCATTTGCTTGACTCTAACCAGCTAAGCGACAGAAATCAACGCAATATTTCCAACAACTGAAGGGACAGAAAGTTGCTAAGTGGTTGCAGTTTTACCGTCCCATTTTTATTTCTGTCTGCAACTTCTTTTCTACATTATGCCTTATACATGGTAAGGCAGCTCAGAAGTGCCCTTGTTTCTTACCCACATCACAGCTTTTGAGCATCTGTTATTTCCTCTCAGCTGGATCACGAGATCTTTTACTGATGCCTTCTCCTGGTTGACATCCATCTACAAGGAAGCAGTCACAACCCCAAAAGCAAGGCCTGCTGATTCTTTAGATCTCAACTCCTCTATGGTCATTATTCTTTCTAAAGTTGTTTTTGTCACTCAGTTAAGTGAAACAGGTGCTACTGTGAGGCAAAAAAAAAAAAAGGTGAAAATACAACACCAAAGTCCCCACCTGAATCTTAGTAAACAGAGGGATTATAACTATGTTCCTGATTGGGTATAGCAAGAATCAGGGATCCCATAGCAAGCTCCCTTTTCTGGGCAACCACACAACTGCCATTCAAGAAGAATGCAACTACAACAAAAAAGAACACAGACCTGCAGCTGGTAGGAATGCACCATGGCTTTAAAATCCACAACAAAAAGATAATTTACAGGCATTTTATACCCTTCCACTACTTTTAGGTGTCAGTTCATGATACAGAAAACCTTTCAAACTATGAACTCTATACCATTTAAGCACAAGGTGTATTTTCTTTTGATCAGAAAAATAAAGGATTATTTACTTTACGTGACAATTTCCATAGGAGTTTAATAATGCCTGTAATCCAGCATGAAGTCCAATGCTGGGTTGTTGTTTTTTTAGTATATGTAATACTATGGCATTCTCCTAAGCAACACAGCAATTTATAACCTCATTTTATACTGTTGTAGCAATCCACAAGTTTTCCTCTGAGGAAAGGGAGGCAACTCTAATTTGACTAACCTTTTTTTTTTCGGAGATTAAGATCATTCTAAAGGCCTTCACAAATAAAAGATTTATAATGTAGGTAAAATTTGAAATAGAAAGAAAAAATATGACAATCATTTGAAGCAAGACATTAACCAGAATGGATAGCTGCTATGGAGCTTTTCAGATATTTTTTTGAAATCAAGAGGCACAGAAGCACACATACACATAAATCCTAAATTTAGTTTTGCTCTGAGGTCTTATATAAACTAATTAGAACTTATACTTTGCAGTGAGTATTATAGCTTTGTATTCACTGAGTAACATAAGCAAGGTGACACAGGTATGACTTGAGAATTAGAGAACTTGTTCCTGCATTCCTTGCTGATTTGCATGCAGGAGCCAAATTTCCCTGAAAAACCATTGAGTTCCCATTACTTCAAGCACAATGCTTTTCAGTGGCATCTTATCTTACACAGATAAGACAGAAGCAGTATTGATACATGTGTGTATAAGTCTTCAACTTTCCATTTTCTGAGGTTTTGTCTCCAACTGAACATTAATTGGCTAGAAATAATTTTATGTCAAATATTTTTGTGGATTTAGAGCTAATTTTGAAAGAGCATAGAGATTGGGCAGCACACAGCAAATTATCACATTGCAAATTAATGTCCATTTTTATCTTGCCCTATTGTAGAGTGTGTATCAGAGTGTATCATTTACCCTTCCATAAAACAATTTTTGTTAACAAAAAAAAGGTGGGAAATCACTAGTTCCCTGAAGTAAGAACATTTCAGCATACCTTGTAGATAGTATAAATGTGTGTCTGGTCTATTTATTGTTCTGCATGGCTGCCATTCCAAAATCTAATCAGGTGGAAGATATATTTCTCAAAGGATAGTTAAGATCCTTACATAAGTAAAATGAAACTCTGCTATTCTGAAAAAACTGCTTTCCTTTCCAGATCCTAAATGGAAAGGAACAGCTGAAATTGTTTCTCCTTCCCAATTCGATGTTAGGAAGCTTACAAAGCAAACTAAGACTAATGAGTTGTATTTTACCCAAGAATATGAATCGCGCACTTCAAATAGATAATATACTTTTATATGAAATGCTTCTGAAAGACCGTGCTTCGGAACAGGAGTGTCATTTCCCATCAAAATTGAGTGATTGTAGTTGGTTTAGAATCAGTCTTTGATTTATTTCTAATAGTTTAATCATGATAAAAGTAGACATCGAGAAAATGAAAATTAATGAAGACACGTAGGCTGTTCTATCAACAGGCTAGACTAAAAGACCCTGCATGGACTGTGCTTTCACATTTTCCTCTCTCCAGGTGCATGCGGTTCTGTCATGAAGCTTTGAAGGCTACTGTGTCATCTAAATGCAATATGTCCATTGTTTTGGAAACTGAGACTTGGTTTGGTTGCCAGAACCCCTAAAACAGGGGCCTTCAAACTTGACGGCTTTAAGACTTGTGGACCTCAACTCCCAGAATTCCTTCTCCAGTCTTGTTAGCTCAGGAATTCTGGAAGTTGAAGTCTTACACTTGCCAAGTTTGAAGACCCTTGCCCTAAGATAAGCTGCAAGATTTGATTAAACAAATTCTTAAATTTAGCTGATGGACAACAACAACTTTAGAATACAAACACCTAACCTATATTTATGCACTTCTGGATTAATTCAAAAGAAACAAGTGACTGCTTTGCTGCCTACCCTGTAGACCAGTCAACAATCATTATCCTGAATATATTCACATTCTCAATATCTCCCTTTTAAGGTTCCAGAACTACTTCTCCCCCCATCATTTACTGTGACTCATATACTGAAACTGATGCAACTTAATTCCTAAAGAGCTTGCATTTTTCAAGAGGAAAAGCAATTATTTCAGTAACAACTCTTTCATCGAGATCAATCTATTATACCTATGTTGGAATACTGTCTGAAGAATTTAAAATAGGTATAAGCAGCTTTTCCACAACCTGTTACTTTGAATGTTTAAAATGTGAAAAGATTTAATATAATGCTGTTTTTCAGTTATTGACAAACCATCACAAGCACATTACCCACAGAAGAAAATCCTAGAAAAAAGAAAATCAATGTGAAGTTCACCTGTCAGACTTTATTAGCACCAAGGCGAAGGAGATGGCCATCTTCAGCTCATGTATGGATGGATATTTCGAGATTGCAGAGGTTTTGCATGGCGTATATGGTTAACATCTTCAAAAAAGTAAAGGAATAAAAAAGACATGATTTTCCAAAAAGCTAAGCCCTTTTCAGTTATTTCTTGATTTCTGCAATAAAATTGCAATCTATTCTCATTTTCCTAAAAGTTCCTTTGAAACTCAATGGGATTTCATTTTGAAAACAAAAACATTTTTAGAATTGAACCATGACATTTCCCATCAGAATTAATATTCCATCAATGTTTTCTATATTGTCTGCATCTACTGTGCATCCCTAGTACAGCTTCAACTTATGAAATTGTTTCTTTTTTTACAAATGAACATTTATTTTTACCTTTCATCAGCCTTCCCAATTTCCAGTATCCAAATCCCAACCCCTGATTCATTGTCTTTAGCTGTTTGTAATCAAAATAAAACAAATGAATGGTTAACTCTACAGGAACTGAGAAAGGAATATTGATAAGTGAATGTGTCCCTGCTTCAAAGGCAAGTTTCAAGGTTCCCCAGTAGCAGAATCCTGGAGAGATATCTAAGGATAGTATTGAGCCCAGCAGACCATGACCTGTCTTGGGTAAGAGCTGTGCCCAAAACAATGGCTTTTTGTGGGAGATGAAACTTTAGGAGTTCTTAATGGAGGTGCGGCTTTAAATGAATTACAACTATTTCCAAAGGAAAAATACAAATCTTGGAGATGCCAGAAGTAATATGGGAAATTTAATAGATCAATCAATTCCAGAACCAAAAGCTGCGGATTTTTTTTCTCCAGTGCAAACCACTTGCGTAAGATCCAGAGCCAATTTTATTGCCATCAGTTTAAAACGCTTTAAAATACTCATGGTCCGCAGACTCTATCAGGGAGGAATGGTTTTCTAAAAACCGAAAGCTTGAAAAATACAATGTGTTGGCCGAAAGCTATGCTAGAGAGGCAATGTTAATGCAGCGGGCAGGATCTGGATTTCAGATGTTTTATTTGGAAGAGGTGGACAGTTTCTTAATATAAATATTGGGGGTGAGTGGGTAATTCTAAGGCTTGTTCAGTAACATTTTCTTTCATTTGGAAAACCCCACCTCTCCTTCTAGGTTCTTTGTCACTGTAATCACACGAGTCCTAGGTTCCCTGGGATCAACATAAAATGGCGTGGATGGCCACATGCAGCCCAATGATTTGCCCATCCTTACTGTATGATGTTATCTGCTCTTTACTGAGGGATTTGATGCAGCAAAGGATGAACAGGCTATCACATGTGTAAGAATGACAAACTTTTAACAGCGGTTTGCTTCTGCATGCATCTTGTTTTCAGTTCTTTGTAAAATTCCTAGAAAAGTCAATAAAGAGCTTTTGGACATAATGTGCATGAAGGCTGATAAGACAGATGAAGATGTGTATTCTTTAGTCGGATAGATTTTATTGGTTTCATCTTTAACACCATAGAAAATGCCTGCAAAGTTTGCTTTAAATCACCTTCCTTGAAGCCAGCAATGTGTTTAATTATGGCACCACATCTTGTCATCTTCAACATGCCTTGTAATTGGGTGTGCTGGCTGTGGATGATGGAAGGAACATTCCAACACTTCTAGAGGAAAATGCCCCATTATTTGGTTTGTTTGCAACCAATCATATTAATCTATTAGGCAGAATTTATTGTAAGATGAACACTTCTGTACACATTAAGTCATCATGTTATCTTGGTTTCTATATATATCTTTCATAAAACCCAATGACTAATAAACTACCTGTTGTTAGGTTTCTCAACTTGACTATGTTTTAGGCACTCTAGGAATACTGATATCTCTGGCTAAAATTTAACTGCAAATAGAGAAGACATGCTTTGCACATCCAAGGCTAAGCATAAATTATAAATGTTTTGCCCCAAAAGGACAATAAAGTTTACATTTAAATCATTTTAAAAGGATTTAAAAACATCATTTCACTTTAACACAGACAATGTCATCTGCCCAAAACTGATCTGAGATAGAATTGTAGATTTTTTTTTCTCTTCCTGCCAAGAGGATCCAATTGATTGCTGCATTTTACCACCATGTCCATTTAACATTTCTCAAGTCTATAGTTTTATTTCAGTGTTACAGAACACTGCCCTTTATATAATAAGTGATTCTAGGCAAGATTCTCCTAGCAGTTTTACACATACCTGAACTCTTAACTCTTACTGCACTTTAATAATTGGAAACTGTGATCAAAGAACAAATTTAGCTTAGTGGAATTTGCTATATTTTATGTCCTCTTCTCACAGAGCTCTTGGTAATGATGGCCAAACTTTAAGTTGGAAAAAAAAAAGGCACACAACTAGTTGTCTCCCGCCTGTCTAGTTCTAGGATTTTTACAGTTGTCTTTTTAAAAGACAGAGCATTTGCTGCAAACACTAATAAATAAAACTTAAAATGTGAAAACAGAAATCAGCGACAACAAATGATGAACTAATTCAGTGGACAAGAGGTTTCCTCTGCATCTGAAGTAGAGCATGGGTGGTATGTACGGAAGCATCCTGAACTCATCTGATTTCCAATCCATTGCTCTGCTATGTAGATCTGTCAGCACAAGTCTCTGGCCCCAGAGGGAAGATTAAGATTTTGGAAGTAACTCAATGTGAAACTGTCTTTTGGTTTGGTTCTTTCAAACCCAGAAAGCTTCAAAGCAAGCCTGCTGCATTTCTTACAGCTCTCTCCTCTACTGCGCTCTTTCCCATTGTAACCATCTCCTTGCCTTGACAAATTTTGTACAGTTCTAAAGTGACATTTTTGAGAGAAAGAAACATATTTATTGCCATGTGTCTTAGGATTAAAAAAAACCCAACAAGTTTCTTGGTATTTGCCTTCTGTCTGCTGGCATGACGTGTATGTAAAACAACAGCAACAACAAAAGTTCTATGTAAAATAAATATGAAATGGCCTCCAGGGTTCATGTGCCTTTTTCTGTCTTGCATTAAGCATTCATTTTAAAGCAGAGAAAGAGAAAAACACCCACACCCACACTGACACACCACAAACACGTTATATTTGAAGTACAAAAGCTCAGAAAAACACCTTGCTGTTATCAAGTGGTTGTCAAGATTTTTTGCACTCTGGCTATACAACACAAACACTAAATTCTAAATACCGCTCTACAATAAGAAACTGTCATCCCGGAGACTAATATTTTTGGAAAATAAATGTCATAACTAAATTTCCTATTTGCCTGGTTGGGTGCTCTTGAATAGGGTCAAATTTAAATTGTGTTTTATTCTATAAACAAAGCATCAGAACTTTATATTTTATTTGTGCATGGACACATTAATAAAACAGGTCAAAAAGATACACAAATGCAAAACAGCAAAACTTCCATATAAATGCAACCTTCAAGCTCAACATTAGCAGGTCATCAGAGCATGCACACAAAGGGTAAACCTACATTCAAGCTCAGCAAGCCACCCAAACAAACCATCAACATAATTCTCAATGGCTGGCTTGTAACTGCGTATTTTCTTCATCACTGTATCATCCATATCACCCCATTTAATGAAAGTCAGCAGCTGCAGAGATGTGGCTGGTCCATATTGGTGCAATGGTTGGGTGGAATGTGGTTTTCTTTTTTAAAAAAGCAATCATATACCTGAAAGCAAAACTCCCTTTGCAGACTTCAGAATACTCAAAATAACACAGTTGTTGTTTATCAAATTTGTTTCAAGTCTGTTTTGGAACTCATTGGCAAAAGCTCTACAGACAGGTTTTTCCTTGAGGGGTGGGAAAGGTGGCAGACTTGGCATTGGCTGGGCATGCCATGGGCCATTCTCCCCAAAGGAGGCAAAGCCTAAATCAAAAACAACTTGGGATAAAACCCAGAATAATTTTCACTGAAGGTAAGTGTAACTGTCATTGAAATACAGTTAATGTGATTATTCTGCATATCTAATCTTTTCTGTATTCTTCCACATTGAAAATGAAATTTGATATGAACTTTTGAGAACTCTGGAGGTAATACCTAAGATTTGGAGAGGGAAGTATTTTGTTCTACACGTACATTGTAATGGAGGCAAATTCTCCAATTTCATAAATCAAGTCTTACACAGCTAGCAGCAACAAAGGATCCTCAAAATTACTCAAGCCTCCCAATAACTTCAGGATTCACCCATTGAGTCTGGCAGATCAAGACTCAGCCTGTTTTGATCTAGCTTTTCCGCTGCCAAAAATGTAGAGAACCATTGGCAAAACAGGACTATTAAACAGGATATCATAAATGGCTTCATTATCCATCTATGTAACCAGCTGAGAATTCAAAGTCTCAGGCAACTGGACTACAGAAAGCAAAAAAAAAAAAAAAAAGGCCAACATCTCCATGAAAGCAATAACTTCGTTACACATTTTGAAGACGCTGTATTAATGTAAATGTTGGAATTACGCTATTTGTCTACCTGTTTAGAAATCTAAGAAGTGATACCTCTTTGCATTTTGTGCAGTAAATATGATCATTTGGCTGGCTTAAAGCATACTGAAACTCAGTGGTGTGTCTTTGCCTTTTCATAATTCAGTATATCCAAATGTTTTCATTAAGCTATTCATCATTTGAATAACAACATGTAGACACACACACACACAAACACGTGGGGAAAATCATCCATAATTAGCCAGGGGAATGTATCTTAACATGCTACTCTAAAGACTGAATTCCTAAGACCACTCCCGTTTCACATTCTTAACAAGGACCAAGTTGTGTGCCAAACAAGACCAGCAATTTTTCTTCAGTATTGAAAATTTCAGTGAGGAACAGTGTGGGCCATAGATTACTTTGTAATGTGGAACTTGTTTCCTTCTGTTCTTTTGAAATTTGCATATGTTAATACTCCCTATAGTAACGTATACTTTATCACAAGTAGTAGACCTTTTGAGTTTCAGAATGGATTGTTTTTGGTACCTGCATTCGCACCATTTGGAATATTTTAAAATGTCAGTTTCTTCAGCATTTGACAACAAAGGGAGACTTTTTTTTAACCCTCTCTCCCAAAACCCAACTACAAAATTGAGCATTTCTAAAAATGGTACCTAATCATTTCTTTATTATTGAAAACTGAGTTCCAAGCTGGATAATATTATCTAACCCCACCTCTCCCAGAACCAGAGAGTTATTTTCCTTCTTTCTTTTTAATTATCACCTCTTCTATGTAAATACAGCTTGCAATGGGCAAATTTGCATCCACAAAAAAATGAAAGCATTCACTCGTGATCAACTAGGAACAGACATGAATATTTCTTCTCTAACGAAAAGTCCTTCTAGTCAAAATACTGCCTAAGAAAGTAAAAATAAGGCTAGCAAAATATCATATCTGCCACCACTGTTAAAAGTTTTTCTGGCTGCCTTTTGGAAGGCATTCAGGATTATAAGAAGCCATGGAAATGGACCAGCTTTCATTTTAAGGAATTTTTGACTACCATCAGCCTCAGAAGTTCAACCTTTTGGCAGGCTGAGCCAAGGTACGCTCTAAAGCTGCGAGCCTGTGCTCTTCATATACACCATGTTGGCTTTATATATTTTAATCATTTTAACATTTAATGCTTCTCAATTAAAGTGATTTTCTGCAGTAGATGCCAAGCTTAGCTTGAATATGCATTAACTGTTTTCAGAATCAGTAGTTTAAGGCACCAGAGGATTTAAACAGCAATCCAGGGTGCTGTTGGGGAAAAGGGTTGGCTGAATAAAGCAGATTATAAACAATAATATATGCCTTTTCATTTTTTCTCCATTTTTTTTCTTTGGAAGAGTTCCAACCTCACAAATAGTCCTAAAGTGCTATAAACTTATCCATCCTAAGCTCTGCAAATGTACTTTGTGAAAGCCATGGGCAGAGTTGCTTGCCACTCGCATCAACGCGCTCATCAAGCATGTGTTGTTTTGCAAGTGCTTTTTAAATGCACAAGATGTCCATCAGACAGCACACCACTTGAAAAATACAAAATGTCAGGAAAGATAAACTTCAACACAAAATAAACAAATAAAAAAAATGCAACCTGGCTTCTGGACAAGGTGGCAGATATACATCTCAGTGACCATAGAAAAGTGACTGCCCTATTTTGGCATTTTTGTCAAACCATCCGTAATGTAAGACAGATCAACCCAGATGACTGATGGCCACAGTACAGCAGTAAAAGCAGCTGCCAGCCATGCAGCAGCGCTCGTACCTTTTAATATCCCTTTCATATTGCTCTGCACCAAAAACACAAATTACACAATGGCCCAGTTGTATAACAAACATTTGGCATTAGCATTCTTGAGATGAGAAAACAGCCCAAACATTTTCAGCTGCTGGGAATGAAAGATGAGATGAATATGGAACTGAACACGCAACTAACTGTCGAATGAATTTCAGAGGTGAGTAAGTGTTAAATGCCCATTTCTGCATGATATGATACTATTTCTAAAAAA
The DNA here is from genome assembly GCA_004320025.1 of Laticauda laticaudata. Lineage (NCBI taxonomy): Eukaryota > Metazoa > Chordata > Lepidosauria > Squamata > Elapidae > Laticauda > Laticauda laticaudata. Next base: position 22,481 of record BHFT01038101.1, on the reverse strand, counting down.
TATTATTTCCTTTCAGTGGTGAAATATGTGCTTCTTGAGGGAAAGAAGAGTATCAATTATTATATAACCTTTTAAAAACCTCAGGAAGTGAAGAATGCAATTACATAGAATCCATTCCTTCCAGATCAGGTGTGGGAGAAAATCCTAGGTATCCCAAAGGGAAAATGGGCAAGCCTGACTTCTCTCCAAAACACCGAGCAAACTACAAACATAAGGTTCTACTTGCAAGACTAGCATGAAGGTTGAATGTAAGGTTTATATGCTTTTTAAGCTTTTTTTTAACCTCTTACTAGCATTATTTGCTCTTTTTACCTCACCCCCCCAGCTTGCAAATCAGTCTTGTAGCAACATTAACAAATTAAAATATTTCCAGAGAGAAATTAACAATGTTCTTAAAGATTTCAATGGAGAGGTATGCTAGTAAAACCTAGATAGCCTCAGACATGGTCCAACCCCTATAAGGAGAGGGAACAGCAAAACTGATAACTATTCCTGGTACAGTAGGCAGTGCAATATCTAGAACTGTGAGCTAAATGCAGTGTCCATCTAGACAAGGGATGTTGATAGGCTATCTTTTCAGCAGCTTTGAGGATAAGGCATTGAACCGTTACTATATATTTTTTGTCCTGTTCGAAGGGAAAATCTGTTTTAAAAAGTAGTCTGGAATAGCAAGAGTTGGGTTAGAAGTTCTGTGGGGCATAATTTAGAATGGTTAGAAATTTAGATTTAGATTATTTAGAACGAACTCTATTCTTTGGATGAGGAAGAGCAGAAGTGGAGATTGAATATACTGTATTTGAACCCTTGTACAGGATGAAGAAAAGTCACCTCAGGAAAAACAGAACAGAAAAAGGCAGGAGTGCTGGACAATAGGAAACAGTTGCTGTGGAAAGGTTTCTTCTTTTAGATTCCCTATTGTTTTCCACAGATTTCTGCTGAATGTTTTCCGAAAGATTTTCCTTAGGTTTTATGCTGCTCTCTTCTCCCTATTTCTATTTTTTCTCATTTTTTTCCTCTTGCCTCTGACATTTCATTTTTCATTGCTTTTCTCCAGTCTCTCTCTCCATACCCCAATTAATTTGGTTCGGCAAAGAGAACCCACTGGCTGTAGGGAATATATAGGTCTGTGGCCCTTGTATGCCTTTTCAAGCCGCCCAGAGTTACCTTGTAGGGGAGATGGATAGCATAAACATTTAATAAATAAATAAAATAATACATGCCCGGCATTCAAAATGGCGCAAAACTAGACACAAGAAGTTTTTTTCCCAAAAGCCATCACTCTGCTGAACAAATAATTCCCTCAACACTGTTCAACTATTACAAAGTCTGCACTACTATTACTGTTAATCTTCTCGTCACTCCTTATCACCCATCCCCTCCCACTTGTGACTGTATAACTGTAATTTTGTGGCTTGTATCCTTACGATTCATATTGATTGCTTTCTAGTATGATTTGATTGCTTATTGTACCCTATGACTATTATTAAGTGTTGTACCATATGATTCTTGACTCTTGATGAATGTTATCTTTTCTTTTATGTACACTGAGAGTATTTGCACCAAGACAAATTCCTTGTGTGTCCAGTTACACCTGGCCAATAAAGTATTCTATTCTATTCTATTCTATTCTATTCTATTCTATTCTATTCTATAATGTAATCACCGAACTGGTAGTAACACCAGTTGAATCCCACCCTTGACAAGAACCTTCATAAAATATGAGTCAGTTGCCAAGCATCTGAATTTTCATCAAGTAACCATGGGGATGCGGCAATGGTCTAATGATGATAGAGCAACTCTTCTGTTGTAAGTCGAGAACTACCTGTATGCTGATGTCCCATAGGATAGACACCTATGTGCATTGCTTTCTTGGCTCTGCTGACTCATGTACTATTTCTGGAGACTTGTGACATTAACTTATAAACCCTCTTCTAAATAAGTATCCCTTTTATCAAATTTAAACTCAAATACCTACAAAGTGGCAAAAAATTATCACAGGACTTCAGCTATTAGGAAACAAATGGTACCGCAGGAACTTACAAAGGTGGATCTATGTACTTAGCATTTATGTGCTGTTTAGCTTCCTTCGGGTATTATCCCACGTCATTGTAGTTCTGTTAAAGTTGTAGCAACGTTTCAGCAGAATCCTCATCTTGCCACATACAGGCTTTGTCGTGGATGTGTGTCTACAGCTTCTGGCTTTCAAATTTGAGGCTGGTCTATTCTGATTGGCCTAGGAGCCTGGGTCTGTGCTGCACTGGACTTGGAGTTTGATTGATTGGTGTTTCTGGTTTCTTCGGCTGGCAAACACTGCTGTTCCTGTGTTGGAGGCTTCAGTGCAGCTTGGGCTTCGTGTGAAGAGGACGTCTCTATCCATTAGAAGCTTAGGTTCACCACTGTGTGCCTGGGTGGGGGGGTGTTTGAGTTGAGGCATCAGAGGGAGCTGTTTGTGGCTCATGCTGTTTGTTGTTGTGGGGGGAGGATCTTATCTTCATTTGAGAGTGCAGGCTCCAAATGAATGACAGTCCTGCTGGAATATTGTCTCTATTCATGCTTTTCAGTCTTTTTTCAATCTCATGGCTTCTCTGATGATTCGTGGTTGGGGTGTTCTATATGGCCAGGGTTTTAGTGCCATTGGAAGTTGATGTGTGACCTGTGGTTTTCATGTGTTGCTAGTGAGGAGGTGTGTTCCAGCTTTTTACTGCATTCTTTGTGTTATCTCTAGGCGGTACTTAATTCTTCTATGGTCCTGTCCAATGTATGTGCCGGGGCAATGATGGTACAGGGAATTTCGTATATGCCTTGGTTTTCCAGTCAATTTTGTCTTGGAGGTTCCTCAGGATGGTGCTATTTTTTTGTCTGTTTGAAGGCAGTCTTGATGTGATGCCTGTGTAGTATCTTAACTGATTTTATCTGTAGTACGCTCTTATGTTAGGGCAAGAACATGCTGTTCTCATAGAGTCCTGTTGTTCTTCTAGTCTCTTTTATGTCTTTGGTGTTATTGTGGATCTAAATTGGTGAATTTTGTTTTTGTGGAAGCCATTGGCTGTCAATACTCGAAAGTCAGGGGCATAGTTCAGTCTTAATGTGTCTATCTGCCAGGCGTTTGGTTTCTGGTAATTAAGTGTTTTCGCCCAGCGGAATTTATCTGTGCTGGTGGTGGGAGGGATTGGCATGTGAAAGGTAGCGGTTGGTTATGTGTTTTCTTCTGGTATATGGTGTGTCCCAGTGGTCATCTGTTTCTTTTGTAGATTAGTACATCTAGGAATGGTAGTGTTTGTTTATTTCCGTTTCCATGGTGAACTTGATTTTGGGTGTGTGTTGTTTAGGTTGTTAGGAAATGTGTTTAGGTTTTCTTTTCCATGGGGCCAAATCACAAATGTGTCATCGATGTATCTTAGCCATAGTTTGGGTTTGTGGGTGGCATTATAGCCAGGCTCTGGATTCGAATTCTTCCATGAACAGGTTTGCAATGACAGGTGACAGTGGTGATCCCACAGGGCTCCGTTCAATTTGCTTGTATCTTTGTCCTTTGTATATGAATATGTTTGTTAGTTAGGCAGTGTTCTGTTTTTCATGGTATTTATTTTTGAGAATTTCAAGAGTTTCTTTTATCGGGACTGAGTGAATAGTGAACCACGTCGAAACTTACAAGCAGATCTTCTTGTTCCACGTGTAGATCTTTGATCATTCTAAGAAGTGGTATGAGTGTTGTACATATGAACAACTACATATCGAACTACATATGAACTATTATAGCCCCCATGCTGAAACCGCAGCTTCAACTCACAGCCACTATAAGAAACCCCCAACCACGAATCATGAAGAGAACCATAGAGATTGAAAAAAGACCTGAAAGCATGAATATGACAAGAGATGATTCCAGCAGACTGTCAATCATTTGGAAACCTGCACTCTCAAATAGAAAGATCTCCACACCACAAGCCAGCAAACACCTGGGCACAACAGACTCCCTCTGATACCTCCAGCTCAAACACCCCCCACACAGGCACCCAGGTGAAACCTAGCTTGCTGATGAATAGCAGCCGTCCTTTCACACGAAGCCAAGCTGCACTGAAAGCCTCCACCACAGGAACAGATGTTGCCAGCCAATCAAAGCCACAAAAATAGACAGAAGAAACCAGAAACAACCAATCAATGCAAACTCCAAGTCCAGTGAACACAGACCAGGCTCCCTAGCCAATCAGAATAGACCAGCCTCAAATTTGAAACCAGAGGTGGTGAGACACACATCCATACAGAAGCCTGATGATGGCAGATGAGAAATTCTGCTTGAAACGTTGCTACAACTTTAACAGCACAACAATGACGTGGGATAATACCCGAGGGAAGCTAAACAGCGTGCACACACACACACACACACACACACAACACATTTATAATATATTTGTTTTTTTAAGCTTTCGCGGGTACTTACATGTGTGCTGTTTAGCTTCTTCGGTATTATCCCACGTCATTGTAGTGCTGTTAAAGTTGCAGCAACGTTTCAGCAGATCTCATCTGCCATCATCAGGCTTCTGTCCTTCTGTATGGATGTGGGTCTCACAGCTCCTGGTTTCAAATTCGAGGCTGGTCCATTCTGATTGGCTAGGAGCCTGTATATGTATAGGCTATCAATTTGGACTGAATTTTGCCTCTACTGCCAAATTTGATTTTTTTGTTTGCTTTTGTCCATCTTCCTTTCCAAAACTCTGATTGAAGTTTACTTACTTTAATAAAACTGTATGTAGCTCGTTTACCCTCTCAAGATTGAACTATTGAAATTGATTACCAAAATATGAAAAAACAACATGACTGATTCACCTCCAAGTTTCCTCTAAGGGTTAAGAAAACTAGAAAAAATATCTGGCCAGAGCCACCACCACCCTTCCCTCCATTGGCATATTATAGTGTCATTCTCACTATTGTGAGCTTTGGCAGTTAAAAATAATGAAGGAAAAAGTGCAGCAACTAAAAATTCTTCACTCCTGAGGTACAAGGAATAAGAAAAGGCTCATGTGGCTATATACGAGACAGGATACACATAAAGCAAGCCTAAATAGCCCAACTTCTGTACGTCTTTGAAAGCAAAGTTCCAGTTCATGTCTTACATGAAATTGCAAAGCAGAATCCACATCAGGTTGTCCTTGACTTATGACTGGTTGCTTAACAACTATTTAGTTATAATGGACTACTTATGTTTTTGAAGTTACAACAGCTGCACTCCCCCCAGTCATGTGATTATATTCTTCGTGCTTGGCACTTGGTTTACTTTTACTGATGTTTGCAGTGTCCCACTGTTACGTGACCACGATTCACAACATTTTTGCTGGTTTCTTGCATTTATCTTCCAGAAAAAATGCCCATTAAGAAAAATTAATTTGCTCTATGACCCATGGCAATCCCTTAGCAATTGCCACAAAAATTGTCAAAAAATTGGGATCGGTCATGTGATACAACTTACAATCATATTTTCAGGATCAATTACACTTGTTAAGTCAAAAGTTACCTTTAACTCACAGGCACATTCCTGGTAAAGCAATCGGAAAGCTACAAACTGCTGCTATCACTGTCATAAAACAGGTGTGGAGTTGAAATAGGCAACTTGCTTAGACACTTCAAAGAAAAACTTGATGTTTGCGAAAATTCATTTGGAAAAGTGTTGGGGAGAAAATAGATACACCATAGATATTGGTCTCTTTAGAATTATGCCATTTTGTCTAAGTGGAAGGCAATTGCTTTTCCAACCTTGAGAGAAAAGTGATCTGTCAAAGTTGAGACAGGAAGAATCTCTGTGCTAGACACACAAGTCTCCCAGTTGGTGAGCCAAGGTCATAGCTACTGCTAGTAACGTCTTTCACAATAAGAGGTAAATAAGGGCAGTAACTGTGGAATCAAAAGGCTCTGGAATTAAGCCAGAGAAAATGATGGACAAAATTGAGGATGGAATCAGCAGGAATACCAGGGAACAGAAGGAAATCAGTCCTTTGACATAACACCTTACTAGTGAAAAATACCACATGTTGAAAAATAGAAGTAGATATTTATGTAAGCTACAAGCTTATGGGAAAAAGTGCCAAGGCATGCATAGTTAAACATAAGGGTAAAATATGACGACATTGCAGAATAACTAAAATATTCTTTGTTTTTCCTCATACAATTCCCACCCTTTAACTTCATGAAAAGTCACTGTGGATCTGAAAAGATAGATCTCTTTTTCTTTGTAAGACAGAATGGAATTCTCCAGACTGTAAGGTGGAGGGAAATATGATCCTGGAAGTATGATGAAAGGAGAGGAGATTGGGAATTGCTTAATAAGGCTTAAAATGACACAGGGGAGGAATGAATTGTGGCTATCAAGGTTATCATAATGTGATGAGGACATAATTGACTGAATCCTTCTTGATCTTTCCAAAGCCTCCAATCAGAAAGGGAATTAGTAAAAATATACTGTAAATGTCTGCTTTCCAAGCAATATAAATATGGAATTTAACCTGCATTTGCTGCTAAGCTAGACCCCAAGATATACATGTGGGAGGAGAGGGAAATAATTCAATTTCAAGACACCCATTGATATACGATTAGAATCATGGCTACAGTCTGCAAAAGCATTTTTCAGATGCAGAGATTACTAGGGTAATATGGAATGTAAGGCCTATCAGTGCCATTATCAACCTTGAACCATATGGTCAATGTAGTATAAACCTCATTGTTTAATATCACTTGGATGCTTTGCCTCAAAAATTCCAGGAACTTCAGCTTACTGAGATGCTGCAATGAGTCAAATATGGGCCAAAAGTGTCAGATGAAAAAGAACCAGAAATGAAGATATAACTGAGTCATTGATGAATTGTGTTAGCGACCAAAGCCTGAAGAATTGACCTTCAGTGGGATAGTAACCTGCCACCACTGAAAAGGCTTCTTGATGCAAGAATGACTGATGGATTTTTCTGATATTTGAACCCTGAGGATCAGGTTCAAATGTGATGAACCACACTTGGAAGGTGTAGCTGAAGATGAGCAAAGTTGAGGCTTCCATGCAGCCTAACAATTACAGAATGTCACAGGTCCTTACTTCTCCTGGGGGCATCTTGTGTATGATAGCATGAAGCATACAACGGTGTGCATTGAAAAGAACAAAGTTCCCTTTGTGATGATAACCGTTGTTCCAATAATTGGGCAACTTATGCAGGAAGAACAGAAGACTTTCATAACTGATGGAGAAGTCCAGATTGTAGGAGAAAGACTTGAGATATATGGTAAGAAAGTTCAGAAAAGGAAGGCATATCCTTGAGTCTGTCAACCAGGTAACAGAAATAAATAATGGAGATGAAAGAGCATGATAAAAGATGCTATGCATTCAAAAAAAGAGGCCATGGCAGGACCAAATGATAAAACATAAAATTAGTTTACAGAGCGATTTACTTTACAGTGAATAAAAAGATGGTAATAGGGCAACTATGAATATCTAACATTGGGCATCCTGCAAATCAATATATACAAACCACATCTCTTGTTGCAGGAGGAAAACTCCACTCAGTGGGGTCAGCCTGAAGTAGGAAGATTTCATGAAAATAAAAATAAAAATCCAACATTGGTCTATTGAATGAACTTCCACAGGGCAGGGAAACCTAGATTGTGTTCATATGATTCCAATTTTTAGTTTTGTAACACTGGAACTTGCAAAATGGAGTCTCTAAGGCTATAAGGTTGAGGCCAGACTGCTTGAAGGAAGAGGACAAGAACATGACTATTCTTCAGTGGGGAAAACATGGAGAGAATTATGATAAAAGTAACTTGAAATAATAAAAGAAAAAAAAAAGAATTATAAAGGGTGGATGGAGATCTCAATGGGTGAAAATGCTAATACTATGGCTCTCAAAACCAAACGGAAAAGTTTAGTATGAGTTGCACCTAGCTTTATGTGAAACACACATAGAGCTCCCACTAGAAATTGTGTCATACAGGACATAGTCAGAAATTGGATGCAGCCAATCTGAAAATGCACACTTATTCTGAGGCAGATTAACAAATTTAGGGATTATATTTTTCTCCCTTTCTGTCCATTAATTTTTAGCCATTTATGTTGATATTTTCTCTAAAATATTTTAGTTATATCTACAGGGTTAAAAAATACCAGGGTAAGATTTTGTAGTGTCCAAATAAACTCATGATGCTTTTTATATAACTAATTTGGTTTAATGGCAGGTGGAAAAAGAGAAACATTCCAGAAACATTTTTATATATCTCATATCATGCAGGAAAGTATTTTTATACCAGAAACAGAGAGATATACACAATTAACATGCCTATCAGTTCTCATAGTTTAATAATACAGCAACTACTTAGCTAACCAAGATTAAGGAAAAAAAGCCCACTACTTTTATTTTTAGATCTTAGAGAAGTACAGTACTTCTAATTCTGATTTCAAAAAAATATAAATAATAACACTGTTAACATTTTGGAAAAAAAAGCTCTATAAACTGGCTTATATCTTCCTTTCCCCTATCCAGCAGTTGTATCTTCCTTTCCTTCCAGTTGCATGGAGCAAGTAAGAAGCTAGTCCTTAAATCCACTTGGGAAAACACTATTTGTGTGTCTAATTAGGGCTTGTTCTCAAGAAGGAACACACAGGACTTCAGCTTCAGTACGGTTCCTTTTTTTTCTCAGCAGCCTCCATACATGATGAAACTCCTCTGTTAGTTAAAGAAGCCTCATACTGTATCAGGCTTATAGCGTGCAATCTATCCAACTGAACTTCTCTTACAGCTACATCTGACACAATAGGAGAAATCCAATATATCCTTTTTATTGGTTTTAAGACTGCCAAAAAATAAAAGGGATGGGGAACTATGAAACAAACGGCAAGTCACAAACTATGGCTGAGGTTATTTTTCACATGGTACATAGTAGGCTATGCTGTGTGATTCACAGTCCACTACTTTCTTTTTGGCTTTCCCAATATGTATCAATACCAAGCACTTTCGTTCAACAAATTCCAATCCTTATGCTTTGTGCAGAGTAAGTAGTAGGAGAAGGATGGATTTATCACAGTTTTTCTTCCATTCTGAAAGCTTTGGGCTTCACTTCCTTGGCCTTGCAGTTAAGCTTTGCCAGCTGTGTGTTCCTGGAGCATAGAGGTGATTATTCTACAGTCTGTCACCTCCTCAGGCAAGTATCCTTCCATGTCCCGAAGAGTAGGGTCAGCTCCAGACTGAAGCAACAGTTCCACAATATCAGAAAATTCACAGGTAGAAGCTAGAAGGGAGACCAGAACAAAATGGAAACAAATCAGAATCAACGGTTTGCATCTGCTGAATGAGGCATATCAGAACTCTGATGAATGAGAGACAGAATGAATAATAAAGATGCCATTGTCAAGTGCCAATAATCAATTGTGCAATATTGTTCTAAAAAGTAAAAAACAATATTTAAAAATAAGGGAGATCCAGATGTTTATGGATTGGGGAGTTAAAAATGCCACTTTGAAACTCTCACAAGCTATTGGCACATTTGTGAGAGACAAAGTATGCATGAATTAATATATCAATTCCCCCTCTTCCAAATTGTTTTTCTTTTTATGACCCTTTAATCCCATAATTTGAGGTGGAGTTGGGCCGACTGAATGGACCTGATCGTTTACTGGCAAGATGCCCTTTCTGATTCTGCCATGGATTTAACAGCAGCTATATTTGCCACTTGCTAGAGAAACATCTGCTGCTGATGAGGATTGAACACTCAACCTTCTGAGTAGGAGGTGAGCATCTTCACCGCTAGGCCACTGAGCCGCTCCCTCCTTATTCCACATATGAATGCAAGAAAAAGAGGGTTGAAAATACAAGATTCCTGTTTGTGGGACTTCCCTGAATAAGTTTCTGAATCTATTTCATCACCAAATCAGTTTCAGAGTGGAACAAGTCCTCCTTCCCTTCCCAAAGAAAAAATCCTCAATTTGATTTTGAGTCTAAAAAGTGGACTATTTCCATAAAGGTTTTGATGTGAGGACTGCAGATGTGAAGACTTCAGAATCCTAGTCTACCATGTGCCATGAAGTATTTTTCTGATGCCATACAAAGTGTGCATTATCATATAGCATGCATACCAGTGGTGGTATTCAAATAAAGTTGCCACCGGTTCGGTGTGAGTGGCTTGGTGGGTGCACTTTGCGCAAGTGCACACACTTTGCGTGAATGTGTGTGCCAAACATGCACTTTGTGCAGGCACAGAGGCATTATAATTTGTCTCCTGCAAGCCTGCACAATGCCGGTCGCTTTCTATAGCCACACGGCGTTATTTTGCGCTGCGCAAAGCAGCTACACTTTGAATTCTGGCCATAAAAGTGAGTATGGGAGCTCAGGCGGGCAGGTGAGCCAAACACAGACCAGCGGAGAGAACTGGTCAAATACCACCACTGATGCATATCTATAAGCTTATTATCTAGTACTGAGTTTCTCCCAAGCAAAAATGTTACTAGCTTATCACATATACTTAGTAACTGACTTCTGCAGTTGCAGTTGAGTATTATTTCCTTCTGATCAATCCAGTCTTGTCTCTCCCTAGCCCCTTGAGCTGGATGAGTATACCAGAGAATAAAGATAGCAACATGTCAACAATAATGGAAATATGAAAAGTTTTATCCCATTGTGTGTCCATGAACATTTAAGAAATCCTTTAAATGAAAAGAAGTTGGTGGAAAGGAGAATTGCTTCTTTCAAAGTTCTTGAGTCATTTCGATAGAGGAAACCACTGGAAATGGGCACTGGAGAGAGTGGATTATAAAGCAACACAGGAAACCAAAATTAATTATAGCAGTTGGGTATTTAGTTGACCTTTTGGTCAACTGGCTTAGAAAATTGGAAAATTAGAAAAATTTTCCAGAAAAATTAATTGGCTTAGAAAATTAAAAGATTATCCTCAGAAAGTAAAACCTGAAGTTCTCATAAGCCATTATGTAGAGGAAAGTATCAATGGAACTGAAAAAATCATCACATCAGTTTTCTTCATGGGAGATTTTGTAACCATGGTCAGAGATTTTCAAACTGTGGACTTGTACTTCATTGGGAGGTTTTATAAATTTATTTTCGATAGGACGGACCATGTTAATGTAAAGTTGTAGAACCCCTGCTCTACTTGAAGCTGATGATACAGTTGTTGGTATAAAGGATAAACTAGAGATAGGTAGCAGTAGCATGTATGGGTAACTGGCAAGGCTAGTGCTAAAAGCACCAAAAGCAGGGGTGGGATTCTACCAGTTTGCACCTATTTGCTAGAACCGGTTGTTAACATTCTAAGCAGTTCGGAGAACCGGTTGTTAGAATAAATTACAGGCCTAATCCTGTAAGGAAGGAAGGAAGGAAACATTCTGGTGTTGCTTACAGAAACTGCCTCTCCATTAACCGTTATTACATTCTTGGCAAGACTAGACTTCCTGTCTCAGAAACTTCTCTGGAGTTTTTTCCCCCTCCTTTGCTGGTACTTTGCTTGTGTGGAGTGACCATTTAAAGTTATGATGGCATTGAAAAAAGTGACTTATGACCCTTTTTCACACTTATGACTGTTGTAGCATCCCCACAGTCATGAGAGGCCAGGTGAGGAGATGCGTGCCTCGATGTGAGTGATGTTGCGTTGGCCACACCGAGCCAATAACATGACCACTAAGCCATGTCCACCCAGTCACGCCCACCAATCCACGCCCACCAACTAAGTCATGCCCACAGAACCGGTTGTTAAAAACATTAAATCCCACCCCTGACCAAAAGGTGTATTGGTAAACATGGAAAAAGATGGAAGCTTAGAGATGGTTACAATGTTATTGGAGAACAAAATAAAATATGCAAGGTAATCCAAAGATAGTTATTCACTATCCAGATATTAAAAATATATTGAGAATAATGCAAACCTCTCATCCACTGATATGGAGCTGCCTTCACAAGCATGATGGCGAAAGAATACAACTGCTATAGTGAATAACCTTGCTAAAGATTGAGAAGGCATGGAACAATTCCTGTCACCTAAATTATGTAAAGTTTTTGGCAACTAAGAAGGCACTCACTTTGTGGCTTTCCCCATAATAAATGAGGCACTGAGTGGATGGAGTGTATTTACTGCTAGAAGCTGGATCTTTCAAAGTCACAGGACACAAGGGGAAAAACACCAATAAAGCCAATCAAAATAAGAGTTGTAAAATAACACAGTAAAAAGGGAAATTATCTAAACAAGGTTAACAGCAAATACATGGACAAAAATAGATTCTCGGTTACTGAAGGATAAACTGAGAGATGTTGCTACTGAAGTGGCAGAAATGGGACTTAGGTAAATAGTCGGAACTATGGACATTTGGGAAAGTGCAACAGGGCAAATGTGGAGTTTCTGATATAAACTTTTAGCTCAAAGTTCTGTATTGAGCAGGCACCGACACCAATATACATGATGCACAAAGAGCCACCATTTCAGTTTCTTGACTTTGATTTATTACTAGAAAGGAAAAGAATCTAAGTCTTAGAACAAGAGGAAAAGCCAAGAAGCAAAACATGGCAGCAGCTCTAATATAAGTGATAGATAGCACAGTAAAACAGGGATAGTCAGGAAAACATATCTTGCTGAAATGAAGCAGAGGAGAGTAGAAGAGATGCAGGATATTAAATTTAAATCATAACCTTTTGGAGAGAACATGAGACCCTACAACCTTGGGCTTGGCATTTCCTGACTTTTTGCAATCTTAAAGATGGAATTATTTTACCAGATCATTTATAATTTTTTTAAAGGTTCCATCTTACAAAAAGACAAATTGCAAGGAAGACATTTTAGGATGGAAAAACATTGTTAGGGAAAGCAAACATGCCATATCTTCCACCAACCAGATGTCGATTTTTTTAGGCTAAGGTTTTTCTTTTCAAGCTGTGAAGTAAAAGCTGGCTTCTAATCCAATCCATTTAAACTCAGTTATGTACAAATTGTCTTGAGAATTTAAGAGCAACATTGCTTTGTCCCCATTCCCCCCCACCCATAGTTGAAATGGTTTTGTTTCCAAATATGAAATGTGAAGCTAATGGAATAGGAAGGGATAATGTTGAGTCAAATTGAGCAAAATGTGGTACTCCACAGCACGCTCATTTCAAGCCTCATAGTTAGTTGCAAGGAGAAGAGATGGATAATTTTCTTTGGTTTAACACTTTAAATGATTCTTCAGGGGAGATAATTGCTGTGGAGAGAAGAATTACTAGGCACCTTAATATGATTTGTCCTTAGTTTAATACTTTACTACCATGTTTCCCTGAAAATAAAACTCGATCTTATTTTCTTTTGGGCAAATAAATAAACATCAGGTCTTATTTTGGGGAGACATCTTACCCGCTTACCTTAGGACCACTGCAGTTAGGTCTCCCAGGCCCCAACACCTGTCACACCACTGCCCCACTTCTTCTGTGGCTGCTTATGGCTAGAGGCCACGTTGCACATCTCAAGATGTCACATGGCTCGTAGCAGGCGATGTCACAGGCCACGTGGCAATGGCGCAATGTGCCATGTGCATTTTGTCGTGAGCAGTGGTACTAGCGCAACGAGCCACAAGATATCCTGCCACAACCGGCAGCAACAGCACAATGCAACATCTGGCCACAGAAAAAGTCAAGCAGCGGCACAAGAAGTGTTGGGGCGTGGGAGCATGGCTGCAGTGGTCCTAAGGTAAGTGGGTACAGGGCTCATGGGAAAGCTCCACCCTCTCCCCCCAGCTTGATTTTTATGCATGCATCTTGCCCCACCTCATACAACCAGATGGTGGGTCAGAGTGGGTGGGGTCTTAACTAGTGTTTATTTTTGGGGTAGGGCTTATATTAAGCATACATGTAAAAATCAAGCTAGGTCTTATTTTTGGGATTTTTCAGGGAAAAATGGTATTTTTCAAACGTATTTGACTTCAGCAGCTGAAATTTATTAAAAATAGAAATTTTAGCACTCTTTTGCTTCTTAATAATGGGGGGAAAAACCCAAGTAAAAATTTCTATATGTATCCAATGCAACTTTTTTTGTAGTTGAAATTCCAATGGGACCTGTATTTTCAAGGTACCCCTCAGCTGAACACTAAATTATGTTTTTAATTATATCACAAGTCAACACATTAATGGTATGTTTCCCTTTGCAATTAGCTGTAGTAATTAGGAAATATCTTGAGAAAATACTTTTTTGCAGCTGACACTATGGGGAGAAGCAAATGTTTAATTAAAATAGGACAACAGTTCAGTTGAAGATTATTTAAATCCTTGCATTGTTAACTAAAATGACAAAAGGTCTCAAATCTAACTTTCTAATGTTCCCGCAGTTTGAGTTTTTGGTACACCTGATACTCAAGATAGTATACTGCTGTCAATATGAAGCTGATTTTTATTTTCTATTTGCCATCTTGGATGGGAAAAAATATAAATAATTGAGAAAATTTACAATATTTTTCTTTTAACAATCAGGTTTCATACATTTTGTTATGTGATAGCATAAGCTATGGAGTTTTTGTCAAGGTGGTAGGACTGAAGCTGCCTGTTAGAAGTCTGTTAAGTTTGGAACATTTGTGTAAATGGGCTGGTTGCAAATACAAATGAAGGAGCAGGAACAGAGTTTGTCTACTTCTAGCACATGAAGGTAACTTGGAAAGGGGAGGAAAGGAGAAAGGAAAGGAAAGTAGAAAAGGACAATAAAATCTCTGAAGCCAAGAGAACCAAAGAGGAAGTCATGGCAAAGGGCAACAGCTGCAGAGCTGAAGCTCTCCTATACAAATGGTGAAAAGTGCAGAAGACTCTGTGACCACTCTAGGCGACTTTATTTAAACCTCTTGCCACAAATTGTGTTCTATGGCCCACTGTAACATTACTTATCCATAATATGAAGCAACAAAGGCATGGCCAGTGCACACTGACTCTTCTGATTTACTATTTGTGTTCCCTTTAAATTATTAAAACCTCAGCTGGTTTCATTTGTAGGTTCTGTATCACGTCTTTGTCAGTATCATTCTTCTATCAATTTTAAATCTACATCCAAAACAGACTGATTTGCAGTCATATCCTCTTCAAATTTATATTTTAAGCCCATTTTTGTAGTATCACAGTCTGAAAGTTCTGGATGCATTGTTGCAAAATATTCTCCAATTCATCCAGAGTTAAAATACTTTTCTCTATTCTGCAATAGTGGTTCTCTTTTCTTTCAATTATAATCTTTACTTCTTTCTTTGTGGTGGTCTTCCGTCATCAGCCTTCAAGGTCCTCTTATCATGTTTTATTCTCATCCAGAACATTTTCCCAGGAAAATAATTCTAATACTTAAACTCAAAATCTTCACGTCTTTTGAAACAAATCACATGGAAATATTTTTATAAGTACTTCAGAATCTTACTTCCAGTCAACCGAGCTCCCTTAGTCCATTTAAAAACTTTCCAAAAACAAATATTGTACCGTATATGCTCGCATATAAGCTTTAGAAACTTTAGAACGCTTTTTTCCCCCCTAAATTTGGGGGTCGGCTTATACGCGCATAAATCTGATTTATAGGTGGCTGTGCCTCGATTTGTGCTGGAGCAGCGACTTACCATGGTGGCTTCGCGCGATGAGAGTCTTGGTTCTCGCACTCCCTGTCAGCTGGCCCTTTGCAGCCCTTGCATGGACCTTTGCAGCCTTTCTCCCTGGATGGACGATGAGCCTCAACTTTTGCCCTGCCGACTTTTCCCTCTGTATTTTTCCCTCTATATGCGAGTTTTTGCAAAATGCCTCATTTTGGGGCAGTTTTTTAAGGGTCAGCTTATATGCGAGATCGGCTTATATGCGAGTATATACGGTAATCATTTTTTTGCTGATTGTTTTCAAACAAAAAGGTTTTTAAGGTTGATTTTCCATCAATCTGCAGTGAAATCAGTTTTTAAATTTTAAACATATGTAGAACGTTTTCCATTTGAAGTAAAATAATCCAGTGTGATAAAACCTGTCCTTCTGAAAGTTCATAGCATCCAAAAAGCAATTTCCAAGTCATTTATATTCAAAGTAATTAAGAAAGGAAGTGAGCGAACCCAGTGTCCCTTTGATGGCTCCTATCCTCAAAGCTGACTCTCCCAGCTTCCAGAGTGCTGAAATCCAGCAAAAAAACCACCATTTTAAAGTCTGGTCATTGGGACCATCTATATGGATCCCTGTGGGTGATCCCGAGTCCTGTTCTTCATTTAGAGAAGAATCCAGGGCACCAATTTATTCATTGGCTCAGTCCAATTCTTGCAGAGTTGTCTTTAATTTGCCCCTGCTTCCCTGGAAATGCACAGTATTTACTATTCGTGAAATTATTTAGGAGAATTTATCCTACAACTGTGTCCCTTTAAATGATATAATCTTTACAGAGGTACCATTCATGTCTTTCCATTTTTATTTGATACATATTTATGTATCTGAAGGGACTTCTTTAAATCAGTAGTGCTGTAGGTCAACGGCGTACTTGAATCAGGAATGAATCTAGTTTCTGATTCTTATTATCTTTCAATGGAAGCCTCTGCAGGAAGCAGAATGGAGCCAGATGCTGTTTTACTTGAAAATAGCCTGTTTACATTTACACTGGGGATGTTCTGCAGATGGATGACTTGATACTAAGGGCTGCCATTTGGCAAGGCAGTTGGCATTTCTGAGGAGGAAGCCTTCCATGACACAATGTGTTGCCTCTGCAATGGGCAGCCCAGGAGGATATCAGCCCACTTCTAAATACAGTGAAGTTGTCCCTGGAGATTATACCAGTTGTTGAATTTACAGCATGCCCGGGGAACCTCTATTTGTCAAACACTAGCAAGGCAGTCCTGACGTGGGCATAGGTGAAGATGAATTTCCATTCAGCATAGTTTGCCTTCCAAGTCCATTAATCCTCAGGGTCTTCATGATGGATTTCATTTATTATTATTTATTTCCTCAGTGGTATTCCCTCTGACTGCCTTGCCACTGTGCAAAAACCAGAGCAGATGGCATTTTAACAGTGAAAAAAAAATCCCCAGGCGAATATAGCAAGCCAGCCCACTCTCAAGTCATGTGATTTCAAGTCCAAGGAGAAACCCTGATTTCCTTTGGGACGCAGAGAGGCAATCATCTGAGCATTCCCTGCAGGGAACAAGCGTGCGCATGCAGGAGAGGGGTGTGTGCTTAAAAAAGGAATATAAAGTGAACAGGCCATCCATAAGGGAGACCACAGACATCTTGGATGAGACAGGCCAGAGCTGACCACAAATGACTGGGGCACTAATGCCCAAAAGATATTTGGCTGAGGAGCCTGAGGCACTCTTGGCAGCACCTCTGAGGTTAACATACTTGGGAGCTGTCCTTCATTTAACCTCCTAATGACTCTGACCAGTGTTTAATCAGAATGAACCAGGATTTATGACTCATTTAAGGATACAGTTTGGCACTTTCTGTAATCATCAGAGCTGTTAAGGCAAGGACAGCTGTCAGGCCAAATGCCTTCATAAAAAGATAGATAAAGTCTGATTCTGTTTTACCCTTTTTACTCCAAGGGTTATCATTAAATCCTTGGTTTATTATATAGCTTGTGGCAAAGTTAATTCCCATAGGATAAATGTGGTGCCTATGTACTCAATTTGATATTATAATTAATAGTTTTATGCAGTCCAATTTATACCTAAGTAAAAGATTTTCAGAGGAGAGCAGATTTAAGTAAGTTTGAATGATTTATTGAAGTAATATGATACCATCAGAGTACACATAATATTTAATTAGTGCTACTAGAATTGGCCAGATCCTGGCCAAAATGGCAAGGCAGAAAATATAGATATAGAAAGATACCAGTCTGAAATTACAACACTTCATTTTCTTGTACTGATTAACAAGCAACACTTCAATTGCACCAGACTCACAGAAATATAGTATCCTCCAATTATTACAATATTTTTTTCTATTGCAAATTTTTGAATCACAAATTGCAATCACAAATTGCAAATTTTAAAATCACAAATCAGAAAATGGAGTTTAAAAACAAACAAAAAGGCATGGAAAAGCTCCTCTCACTCTATTCCCCTTTACGTATATAGTATTTGTATTGTTCTTAATAAACAAGGATTTATTGCAAAACTGAATGAAAATTACCAATTCTAGTTAAATATTCAACTCTGGATTGTTGGATTGTAACAGCAATCTATCTACTGGAGTTATTTAGAATAACTGGCTAGAAAAAACTGAAGTTTTATGAAGATGTATGTATGATCAATAGTAATTTTCCAAAAAATTATGGAAATATAAAACAATTTGACAATTAGAGATGTAATTTCCCCAATGCTGTATCTTAAAGATTATTGTTCTTTAATATTGCAACGTAAGGCTTAAGATTAAAAATTATTGTACAGAAAACTGATGTTCTGATTTTGGATCATTTATTGATCATTCTTGACTGAATGTTTGCTCCTGTTGCAACTCTCTTTCTCTTTTTTTTAGGTATTCAAAATGCATGATTACACCAGGTTAATAGTAAATATGATAATGTGCCACTTACCGTAATGTAATGCTGTTTGACCTTCATCATCCTGGAAAAAAAAGAAGAGTAAGTTCTTTCAACTTTTTTTCCCCTGATTTCTTGGGTTAAGGTAATAAAATTGGTCAAATTTTAAAAGAGATACCTTCTGGACTGCGTCCACTTTTTTTAAAACCACAAAGAGGACGCAGGTATCTATTTGTTTTAAGTGACTTTTAAGCTCCTTTTATCATGCATCTCTAGGAAGCGTACAGCAATACTTTGAATATCACTAAAATCAACAAAACACTGTCCACCACCAGTATCAATAAAATGATGCTGTAACAATAGCTGAATGTCAAATTGATCAACACATTCCCTATTTACATTAGCAACATCCTCACTTATTAAAGCACACAGTGCTATCCCAAATACTTTCTGGAACAGGCTTTCAGCGGCTTCCAAAAAATTAAGAATACAGTAGACAAGATAGCGATCTGTAAGGTTTCTAAAGAGGAGCTCCTTCAAGGAAATGTGCGCCTCCATATCCTCTCCTGTTGTATGTACCTCACAAGGAGTGGAGAACTCCAGCAAGATTTCTCTGCAGGACATCATGGCCTGGCAGATACTACTTGTAGCAAGTGGTCTTATAGATAACCACTTTCAGATAACCACACAAGATCTAATGGTGATAACCAACATTTTAAATTGCATAGGGACATCAACTGCCAGCCAACATAGTTCCTGCAATATTGATGTTATGTTTATTTATTTAGCACATGTGATTTATTATGTAATTATGTCAGATAATCCCATGTAGCACATTGGCAGCCACTTTTAGCACCAGTTCAAATTTCAGGAAAGACTTCAAGAGAAATCCCATACATCATACATGACAAGTAAACCAAATATAAGGTGACAAGGGCACATATAACTTGTCTACAGCTTTTTGTTCCAAAAACAACTTTAACAAAATGCTTTCTGGTTACAATTTCTTCTGCTGCTCTTTTAGCAGGAATTGATTGTTTAGAACCCATAAACAGCACACCAGCTTTTTCTGGAGGAGCACTCCATCTTGCTAGTGTTAAATTTCAATAAATTGGAAATCATGACCATATCTCCCAGTTGGATCTGGGACAGACAAGGAAAGCTGAATATTACCATTGTTGGTATTGTACCCAGGGGTGGGATTCAAACTTTTTAACAATTGGTTCTGTGGGCTTGGCCATGTGACTGGGAGGGCGTGGTCTTTTTTTGCAGCAAACCTCCCCTCCCGCTTTTTTTTTCACCTCCTGGGCCTCAAAGAAGCCTCCTGGGGGAGCGTTTTTGCTCCCAGAAGGGTCAAGAAAGGCAAAAACCTGAGCCTGGGGGGGGGATGCAGCACCCCCCCATGCTCCATTTTTGGGCTTCCTGGAAGCTTTCTGGGAGGGGGCATTTTTACTCCCAGAAGGCTTCCCTGGGTCCCAGAAAGGCAAAAAATGGAGCGCAGTAAATCCAGGTTTACTTTGCAAAATGCAATCATTGGCACTTTTGTTCGGATTCTGTCCAGCCATCTTTCAACTCCAAGTTAATGAAAGTGATTTTATCTGAAAAAATTTATCTACAAAAATCTCACTGTGTTTTTTCCTGTCTTTTTCTATGAATACCTTGGTCGTTTTAAAAGGAATTGTTGCATGGCACTCCATAGACACAGTAATAGTAGACCATTATCTATGCATTGCCATCCTTAGACCCGTGATGTAGGTCCAAATGCCATACACTTTTCGAATGGGATTCACTCATCTTCTGCTAGCATTGGTGTCATTTCATGAACCATGTCCTGTCTCAGTAAACCAAGAAGGTACCTGTCGGGCGAGAACATAGGCTGCTTATGAACAATCCTACCTTAGGTCCCTATTGCCTCCATANACCTGTCGGGCGAGAACATAGGCTGCTTATGAACAATCCTACCCTAGGTCCCTATTGCCTCCATATTGCAGAGATCAATGAGATTACTGGCAGAATTACTCTCCAAATTACTGGGAAATTCCACATGTATCCTCTGGAACGAAACTGATCAGATATTTGAAGTGGACCACTTAGAATTGGCCTTGCCTCTCTGGGCAGATCATTTCACATAGTCACCAAGAAATGTCCATTACAAAAGAGTAATGCTTACTTTTTTCAATCCTTACTAGATTTAATTACATCCTAGCCTCACCTTGTATATCAGGCCTATGACCATGGGTGACAGGGCCATGTTTATCATGCTGATTGTAAATCCAGGAGTGCTTTCAAAATCCACCTCAGTAGTTACCGAAGGTTGAAATCACTGAGTAGTAGAAAGCTACATATATCAACTGGGTGACACTGTTAACTTATGAGGAAAGTACAACAGAAGTATCCCCACCATGCTTTTCTGATCCAAAGAATATCTCATAACTGGTCACCAGTGATCAGAGCTCCCAGTAACCATTAGAATCTCCTGATAGATGAATGCCATCCCCCTCTCTCTTAAGGTCTAGAGCAGGGGTATCAAACTCATGGCCCATGGGCTGGATGCGTCATGTGCTTGCCATGTTCACCCCCCGTTTAGTGAAGGGGAGGAAAGTTGTGATACATCACGTGTCTGAACTCTCCCAACAGATAATCATGTCTGTCTCAAAAGTTTTATAACTTTCTAGTATCCATTTGAAGTTTTTTATTTTCACAGCTTTGATAAATTTGCTTAAGAATGTTTATGTGGCATGCCCTTTTGCTGCCTTGTTTACCCTATTGTTACAGTTTATTATTCTGACCTCATTGTTTACATTTTAATTTCTAATATAAAAGGAGGAAAACAAATATAACGAATAAAAACAAGGAGAGCCCCTTTGCATTACTGTTCAGTTCATAATTCAATAAAAACATCATAAAATGGACATCTACAAATCTATACTAGATTTCTGCAATGAGATTTCTACTGCTGACTCCGTATTCTAGAAAGAAGAGGCACGAACACTACCAGCTGATCAGTGAACTCTCTTTCTTTCACAAGCTCCATAAAGCCCTAACTTGTCCCTTGAGCTATGCAATTCATTTTGAAGATAACTCTAGTAATACACTTGCTCCCTACTTGGTAAGGCTGTCACTGTTTCAGTGTTAGACAGTAATTCCTGTGAGTGTTTGGCCTGGCACTTTTATTTCATTCTGTATCTCAGGCACAGTTGCAATCTTGCCTCTTGTCTTTTTAACTGTTGCCCGTCTTTTCTCGAATTTTGCCTATACCATTAATCTTGGATTTTTCAGATTCTTCTCTATTATTCCAGAAATTCCATTTTGCATTGTATGTGTCTTGTATCAATTTCCAATATGTATGTTTGCTTATATATCATATTTATATCCCATCACAATTGTATACAGACTCTTGGTGGTTCACCCAGGAAAAACTATGACAATGCTAAAAATTAAAATGTACAAACTACATTCCAGATAGCAACTGGCAAATGAAAACCACTATTTTCAGAAGCTTCTAAAAGGCAACTAGAGTTGAGCCAAACATATTTCTCATGATAGGTCATTCCAGAGGGTGAACCTGATGATGGAAAAGTACCTTTGGGCCTTACCCTCTTGGCTTCAAAAAAGGGGGGGCAACCAACTGTCTGATCCAAGTAGGCTGATTCCAGTGGAGAGAGGTAGTTCTGAAAATAACTCAGCATAAAGGACTTTTATATAAAAACTAGCACTATAAATTGCACCCAGAAGCTGAAAAGCAATAATGCAGGTCCTGCAAAGTAGTAGTAATATGTGCAACTATCTATAAGCTGGCTAATGCATTTTATAACAACTAAAGTTTCTTGAATCTTTATAAAAAAGGTACTCTGATGATTGAATTTATCATTTTATAATCTGTCACAAAATAAATATAATTCAAATACTCTGAAGAAAAGTGCTGGTGGCAAAAAGTCAATGGAAGGAGCAAAAGAAGAACTTAATGCTCATAATCATATTCATATCCTAAACCCTCTTGTCATCTAATTCAAGGTAAAGGGCAC
>BHFT01038100.1:0-20217 GCA_004320025.1 Laticauda laticaudata | reverse complement strand
CCACCAGTAAGCCCTGTATTACCAAGACATTCAACCCAAGTAACACGACCACCTGATAGATATCAGGCTAGTGTTGTCTGCCAAGTGAATACAGTTCGAAGTAATTATAATGAACTAAAACTGTATCCTGCTAAGGATCAGGCTAACGGGGAATTACCTCAACAACTTTGTAGAGTTTGCATGTCTTTATACATTCAGCCAGTAATTATAAAAGACAGAACAACTCCTGCTTATTTAGTTGCACTTTTATATTCAGTCATGATTTGCTATCCTCTCCAAACATGCCTTTGGGATAGAAACCGCTTTGTATTGTGACCACCCAGGCCTGGGATTATATCGAATGCAAAGACAGCTTGAGAGTGTATGAAATCTGTCAACCAGGTTTGTGTCCAACTTATAATGGTCCTGTGAATAATGAAAAATTATTCACATGAGAAGCTTTCATGAACAGTATTGGCCAATATTAAATCTGTACGGTATCAGAATGAATATATAGATATCATTTAATTTGCTGCAGGATGAAGGGTCCTTCATTGCAGGCCATCCTCTGCTGTACTGGCCCACTCTGGGCTGGCAGACAGACGTTTGTCAACTTCTCTGTCTTGACTGAGGAAGAGAGACTGGCCCAATGCCACCCAGCTGACTCTGTGTCCAAACAGGGAACTGTCTAGCCCAGATTAACAGTGCAACTATTGCACCACATTGACATACGCATATATTTCAGTTACCTGTCAGCTTAGGTCAAATAAATATCAACAAATGGTAGGAATGGGTGCATAAATCTGCTTTATTGATGGTTTCAGTTACTTTTCTTCTAGGGAATCTGGTTCATTGTGGAGCCAACGCGGCTAAGGACACCTCTGGGAAAATGGCCACCCTGTGGGATTTCAAGCCAGGCCATTCTCAGGATAGCGAGGGTTTGAAATACAGTTCAAAGGCAATAAAACACACTATAATTGCCATCATAACCCAAGAACTACTTGCATTCATTTATTCAGCGGTTTATGTTGTGTTGTCTGCTACTCACTTTTGGCCTTTCAGTGATTCTCAGTCTTTTAGTGTGATATAACGCATACAGTGTATTTAACTACTTGCATCTAATGGGTGATATGTGAGAAAGCTGTACTTCCATAGAATCCCAGTTTCATTCATTTGCATTATGCATCATTTCAACTTAGAACCGAAATGGAGCCTGCCCATTATGTCTGCAAGTCATAGTGGTGGCCACATGATTACTTCATTTAATGACTCAAATCCCTCCCCTCCCCATTACAGTCATTAAATGGATCCTGCAGATCATTAAGCAGAGCATAGGGTGCCTCAGGGGCAGGAGGAGCCTTCAGAATTCTAGCACAGAGGCAGGCCCAGGTGGCAGCACTTCCCCATCTCCCTTTTTTACAGCCTGGAAATGTTTCCAGAGCAGAAGTAAATTGTTCTTCAGTCCTTAATTTAAAAGCTGAATTCCACTGGAGTCCTGACACTTGGAAGGGACTCAGCATTGCTGTCAGTCAGGGTGGTTGGTAAACAGGCCTCAGGGAAGAAATGAGGGCCTGGAGTTTCAAGAGAGAAGCAAAACACTGAATTTGTGTTCTGGAACTCTAATGTTCCTTTCTATTTTTCTAAGTGGATGAGAAAAATTGGTTTTACACTGTCTGGCATTTTAGAGACAAGGCAAACAATTGCCTCCTCTTCAATCTTTTATTCGTTGAAAAGAGCCAGGTGGAGAAACTTCTTGTTTTTGTCTCTGTGTTTGTATCTGACACAATAGTTGACTATAAATAATCTTATTTAGATTTTGGTGACTGAAAGTTGAGGAATGTAAGGTAATACAAAATTTAATCCTATGTTGTTGCTATTATTATGGCTGATTACATAGTCAGGCAGTTTAGACTCAAGGTGGCATTTTTGCCCATCTATTAAGTCCTTTCCAAGAACCTGTGATGGGCAGGTGTTACTTAACAAAATTAAAGGACGACACAAACTGTTCCGAGTAAAGCTGCCTTCTGTAATTGATTTACAGCGATGTTGTCAGTGCCCATGGAGTTAACAGATAACAGACAATCAGAGTTGGAAGGGACCTTATAGGTCACCTAGTCCAGTGGTTCAATGCCCATGGTTCTCTAGATGTTTTGGGATTTCACCCAGGGTGCCTGTTACTATTGGCTACTACCTTTGCTTTCTTTTGCCACAGTTTCTACTTCTATTTCCAGGCCTTTGTATTTTGTGATTTCCTTACTTCTTTCTGTTCTCTTCTGCTGTACCCAGGAACTGCTGTCTGTTATCCGAAACTGTATTTTTCCCCCTCTTCCACATCCTGAAGGAGAGATAACAAAAGTGGTTCAGATAATTCCCATCCTATTCCGTCCTGTATATAACCGAATCCTGCTTCACCGCCAGCCCAGTCTGCCACTCAAGCAACCCTCCAGCATCTTGTCAGGTGTATTATTTGCATCTGCACTTGCTACAACAGGGAGTCTAAGGATGCTTGCTCAGGTGACATATGGTCTGGGAATGGACTCATTGTTTTACAAATGTTTTCAGTATGTTCTTGCAAAACTCTCATTTAGGAGCTGCTATGTCCCACCTTGTAATGTTTGCATATTATAATACTGTCACCCAGGGAACTGGGGAGAACCACATCATGGTGCCAGCTGTGGTTGACAGACAGTTGGCAGTTAAGTTCTTTTCCTACCCACCCCCAATAAAACCCATTTGGGAAGCAAAGGTCTGAATGGGAATCTACATAAAAGCCAAAAGATTTGTTTTGTGTGTGAAAATTTCCTCAAGACATTCCTTGGTCTAGTAGTGATCAAACAGTTTCAGGGGGATCAGCAAGAGTTAGATCAAGAATAAAGTGTTTCCATTATCAATTTTTCACTGTTAACTAGTAATTGCATCCACTTATTAGTTCTCTAGGGAGAAAGACATTTAAACCTCCTAGTTAGCTACCCATAGAGACCAATGTTTATTTCCTTCTCTCTTTAACATTTGAGTCCATTAAGGAGAGCTAAGTAAGGAGTCAATATTGGATCCAGGATGATGTTCAAAAGCCTAAAGCTGTTCCTCTAATTTCTTCTCTAGAAGCCTCCATTCATCCCATTGGCTCTGGAACAGACTTTTATTTGCTGGGTTTGTTGGATTCATTTCTCAATTGTCTTTTGAAATTATCCTCTTTTCACTTCATCATTCCTGGACTTTAAACTGCTTTCTTTGATCATTCAGAGGAGGAAGTGGGATTGTTAGGGCTTATTCCTAGTGAGTCCAATAATGCTCCTGTTTTGCTGAAATATAATCTGTGCTAAATTTGCTATATGCCTAGCTTTGCATGGTGTCAACAGGGGAGAGAAAATTTCCTTGTCTGTATAATCTAGCTCTAATTTCCTCCCTGAAAAGGCTTGTGAAGTTTCCTTCTAACCTAACCCAACCATTCTTCTCCTTCTCCTTCTCCTTCCCCTCCTCCTCCTCCTCCTTCCCCTCCTCCTCCTCCTCCTCCTCCTCCTCCTCCTCCTCTTCTTTTCGGTCTCAAATCATGATGACCTTTCAAAGTAAGAAGAGAACTGAAATAGTGGAGGCAATGAAGGAACCAGTTTGTTTCTATGGAAGCATATACTGAAAAAAAAATTAAACTGGAGCATTGGCTGAACCCGGAGAGAGATTGCTAAACCCTTGCAAGGCTTTCTGGGCTCAGATAGTTATGCAAATTGCATTATTCTGGTGCACCATGTTCTTTAAAGAAAATTAGCTGGAATGGGGAATCAGTTTCCAATGGAGTTGTGAAATGGGTGATTTAATGTGTTGGATCCCATTGCTAACTTGAGTATTGTGAAATAATTGGTGGCATTCCTCTCTTCCCACCACTGCAGATACAAGAAGCTGCTAGATTAGCCTTTAACCTTTACTTTATTACTGGCCACTGGATTGCACCACTTTACAGGAATAGATTTGCTTAGGCTATGTTGTGACATAGAAACTCTTGTCCTTTGACATCTTGTTGCTGCTTTTCTCTCTCAGGATACGCACCCCTCATCCCTCTGCCTCATTACGTATCTGGCTCTTCTCCAGGGGAAGGTTGGCCAGGGAACTCTGCCAGGCTAAGAATTTCTTTCTCGAAGGACAAGGCAACCTTTGGTGTTCAACCAGATATAAAAGGCACCTGCATTTAACTCCAGCCCCTTGGCTGTTGTCCAGCTAATGAGTGTCACTTGTCCCAGAGGTTTTGGAGATGGCTTTGCCCCGATGGGGGTTCAAATAAAAAATGGATCTGAAGTATACCTAACATTGCATTCTTAAAAAATTGTGACTCTTCAGATATAGGATGGAGATTGATCTCGTAAAAAGGTTTTTGGGAGAGTAGTTGGCTAGAATTTGAATACAGGTCTGATTTATTTATTAGATCATGTCGATAAACTTCCCAGCTCATATAATTTTGATAGTGTCAACTATAAGTAATCAGGAGTCTGGCCAGTTCAAAGGAATACAAGAATCTGAACTAATAATGGTAGGATAAGAGTCAACAGAATCCAAGGTGGGCTGGACCTAGACCTCTTGTGGGACTTGAGGCTGATATTGTGTTTGACTCCTCCCTCCCTCGGGCTTAGCCTGGTCATCTCCTACAGGGAGATTTATGACAGTAAGATTAAAAACATAGGACTCAATTATCTTAAGCCAAAAAGGAATAACATGGCTACCCATGAAAAATGTGGCCATATTATTGTTCAAACCACAATAATAAGTCACTTCATCAAACGCTTAATTGAGGAATATAGTCTTCTCTGCTCTGTGAAAAAGCAGAATAAATATGATTCAGCTGTCAAGAAGGAAGATGCAATTTTAGATTGTGACAATGGAACTATAATTTCCACATCACGGGAAGAACTTACTCCACCGCATTCTGCATTAATCAGACTCCCAATGTAATAATCTGACCGCTTTGGCCTACCTTTTTAAAGGAAAGATTCAGAGAAATTGGAACATGTTCAGAGAAGAGCAATATAGATGACTGAAGAATAGCAAGTTTTATGTAAAGAGATCATAAGATCTTAGCATTAAGCAGGGATGTTTCAGTGAATACCTTACAACACTCTTCAAAGGCTTGAAAAGATGTCAGATAGTAAAAGATTGGGATCTGTTCCATCTTGTTCCAGGGGGAAGGACATGGAAGAAAGAATTAAGTTACAAGAAAGAAGCTATCAACACTTCAAAAAACACTTACTAACAAGTTGACAGTGGAACCTCTGATCCAGAGGGGTGATGATGACCCCTCAATTGAAGTTCAAGAAATGTTATCCTGTCTAGGAGACTTTAATTTGGATCCTTACCTCAAACAGGATGTGGACTAATACTGGAATGGGTCCTTCCAATTCAATGGTCCCATAGTATTTCCATCAATAACATCAAGGTAAGAATGTGAAGGGTATCACAATATATTGAGGGATGGACATGGTGTCAAATAATATTTTATTGGCAGTTAATATAACTATAATTGTTCTCCCACACATGTGCACCTCGCTGTAGGTCAAAGTGTTTTTGAAAGAGAACGAAAAGTTACAAATCTGATATGCTTCGTTAGAGAAGCAGAACAGCTACAATCAAACACACTAAAAGATACTCAACAGCTAGGCACCAATGGCAGAGAAGGAGAAAAATCAGTTGTGTGTGCTTTGCAAATAATTGGGATGAAATGGCTTGGACCTCACAGTACAGGCTCCCTGGGACAGCTGAGCTGCTCCAGGGATTCAGACAAAGGCTGACTTAATGGGAGGTCCCAAACCCTTTTCTTCCAGTGCTTCCTGAAGCCAGAGCAACCTTGGAATCAGGAACATGACATACTATTTAGAAGAGTATCAGACATCTGAGCAATAAAACCCAAAACTTTCATCTTGGACCTCCAGAGATCTATGACGAGTATGTTAAGCTAATCCTAAACATCACCAATGCCTGCTAAGAGGAAGAATCCCAAAAGAAGTATACTTTTATCATGCTTAAATGTTAGGAAATATGGCCTTTGTAACAGAACAACCGGTCAGGAGGATTAGCTATCTGGGGCTATTTTATGAGCTGTGAGAGCATCAGAAGGTTGAGTTCTAAGCTCTGTGGATGGGCTGGATTCCTCTTGGCCAAATAATATTCCTTGAAGTTACCGCTGTGAAGACCCTACCTTCCGTTTCAGATAAATCACTCATTAAATAGAGAGCTCCTCTTTAAATGTATAGCAGTGTCAACAATAATGCATGTAACTTTCTAATGGACCAGTATTCATTATGATGGAATTCCCAATGCAGCCAAGCTCTTCTCCCTCCCTCCCTTTCTCTCCCTCCCTCCCCCCCCAGCCTTTCTTAATGGTTGGTGGCAACAGGTGAAGATAATATCTGAAATAAATTTTACATGTTGGCCAGGAGAATTCCAGGAATTATCAGGCTCCTCTTTTAATTTCTTATAATTGGGAAAGTTGGAAGGTCCAATGATATGTCAATGACATGACTTTGGAAGATGATGGTTATATTTAGTTAAAATTTAATGAAAGAAGAAAGCATCCACAGAATATTACAAGCTATATTTTGCTTGTGCAAACTCTGCATTGCAAAAATCCTGAAAGAAATTAAGACAAGTCATTAATCTTTTGTTTGTGTGATTATCTGGATTTTTGTAACCTGGGTGTGGTGGGTAGGTCTATTTCACCTATGAGAATTGCAATTCCTCCCACACCCCTTCCAACACAATTTTCTGGAAGGTGCAGCAAATATGGTGGATTCCTCAGGATATTTTCCCATGCTCATAAACAGAGATTATTTCCCTGTCAGGAAGGAAGGAGAAATAACCATCTTAGCTTTTCCCATTATAAAATGAATGTTCTTTCCCAGCTGCACAATTTTTCAACACAACTGCAAAATGTGTGTGCATGCACATTCCCCTCCCTTCACTGGGATATGCGAAGAACATTTATGGAATTCCTCATTCATTCCTACATCACCCGGACTGTTGCTTTCAAAAGACTCAAGTGAAATATACAACCAAATGGCCACAAGTGGACAATGGGCCGTTGTTGTCTTCCCTCGTGGCTAAAAAACCTGACTCTACAGGGGGAAGAATGCCTCCTAGTCCCCAGCTTGTGGCTTCTCCCTTCCTTCTGTCAGCCTGCATACTTGCCATCACCCAGGTAAAGTTCAGCTCTTCCCCCAATGGAAAATCCTCCCCCTCAGCCTGCTCCAAGGTGGCCTTTTGACCTGCAGAGGAAAGTAAAGCCCCAGGGAGCCTCCTCAGCCCTTGGCAGAATGGTGGGAAAATAGCTCTTGGACAAGGAAGCATGGAGAGATGACCCTAAGTTCTCCAACCAAAAACTGGACAGGAGCAGGCTACTCACAGTGGGGAATGCTGAGCTACTTCTGCCAGAGCATTTCCTGGCCATTGGGGGAAATTAGGGGCCTTGTGCAGGTACTCATTGCTCAGGTTGTGGACCCTAAGAAGAAGAGAAGAGAAGAGGAAACCCTATGAGGAAAGCATCGTGAGTTCTTCAGCTTTTGTATTCCTGAAGGCTGTTTCTCAGCAGACGTCTCCATATGAACAGGCAGGACCCCTTGAGGCCTGCCTGCCAGCTCATTAGAAGTTGTGCCGACAACATTCCTCTCTTATCAAGGAAGTGAGAAATCCTACTTTTGGGTTCCATCAGAACTGCCAGCATAGCTGGCTGGAGAATTTTGGGAATTGAAGTCCACAAGTCTTAAGTTTGCCAAGTTTGGGGACCCCTGGATTAGACACAAAGGGATTTCCCTTTGGTACAAAAGCTCTCAGTGTACGTGCAAAGCAGCAGAATAATAATACTAATTATAGTGCCAATAAAAGAGTGACTAAAGAAGGTAATAAGATAAATAAGAAAACTACAACCATACTATATGGATAAATAGACATAGACATTAGACAGCAGTGTGAAAATGAGGGAAAAACTATTTCGTCTCTAGATGTTTTGGCCTGCAATGCCCTACGGTGCTGTCCCAAGGGGAGGAGTTTAATAGTTTATGTCCAGGATGTAAGGCAACTTCTCAGCCCTTCTTCTGACCCACACAACACACAGGTCTCCTGTGGAAGTAGGCTAGTTGCAGTTGTTCTTTCTGCAGTCTTAATTATCAGCTGGAGTTAAGGAGGAGGAGAAGTTAAGGCTGGAAAATGGAACTTAAGCTGGATTTGTTGGTCACTTCTGTGAGAGAAAGGGCCATGAGATTCCCTTTTATATGTTATTGTTCTCCAGTTTTTTTATGTCTAAATGTGAATGCAGAAGCCTGGGAAGAGGGAAAATTCCCTTCATACTTTTTCTCTTATAAAAGCAGAGAGGAAACTGAGGTCTTTTAGGAATGTTATTATAAGTGGCAGATCAGAAATGTCACTATAGAAAAAAAAATCCCAAGGAACCACTGTGTCTTGGGATTAAAGGAATTGTTTTGTGCTTGTGGGGGATCTTGGTTTATAACTTCACACCAGCTCCCCCTTCCTGCTATTTTTGACATCTTCTCTCACATCGTCCGACAGAGCAAAGCTTCCCAGGTGTTTCCCTTCGATATGCGAAGCTTCAACATTGCACTACAAACTTCCTTGTACCGTTACGGATAAATAAACCGTGTAAAATGGTGAGGTTAAGCATTGTACCCTTTTGATGGGCGTTTGAGAGTTGGAATTTACCAAAAGGCTTAGGAGAGATCATCTCTAATTCCGTGTCAGGGATGGTGACTCAAAAGGAACATCTTCTTCAAAGGAGCTTGGATTTGGCCACTTCATTGACCCATCTGCCAAGTTTTCTCCACAAAACCTCGAGGCAACCTGCTTTCTTCTAGATTATTTTTCCAATTTCCCATCCTAATCCGCACTCTTGGTATCCTCAAGAGATCTTCATCCACATGTAGAATCCCAGAGTAGTTTAGGAGCCCAGACAGAGTCAGTCAAGTGTTGCCATGAGCTCTAACAAAACATGGCCAGAAAAGTAGTGTTTTAATGCATCCAGTCAAATACAGTATTCAGTTTATGGATTAGGCTGACAATGAACCTACCAAATAGCACAACGACAATGTTGTTATGCTTTCCATTTTTATATTTTTAAAGGATTTGCGAAAGACAAAATAAAAGAAGCTTTGGAGCTATTGCAAGTGATGTTGACGAGAACTGCTTAAGGACTGTTACGTGGCAACAAATTTCAGGGCTGCATTAAAATACATATTACAATAAATCTGTGGCAAGCAGCCCTTGGTTCCCTCTCCCTTATTTTCCCAGAGAGGCCAATTTCCATTGGGAGAGGCAGCCACTGAAGAAGGCAAAGAAGAGTTAGGACTTCTGTCCTCTGTTGCAACTTTCCTGTCAGTTTCCCTCCTCAAAGAGGCCCATCAAAAAGCCAAAGTGGCTCTCAGCCCTTCATGGTGCCGACTCCACAAGCCACAAAAGGGGATCCCATGACCCTGGGACACCGCAATCATCACAAATATGAGTCAGTTGCCCAATGCCTGAATTTTGAACACATGGGGATGCTGCAAAATGGTCATGTTGCAAAATGGTCATGTTCCTTTTTTTCAGTGCAGTCACTATACGGACTGTTATAAGAGGAGGGCCACCTGTATCTCTGTGCTGAGTGACAGTAGCAGAACCTTGCAAGATTGGAAATATCTTTCCCATTCCCCCATTTTACTTTCCAGGAAAGCAGAGAGAGTTGCTTCTGCGAGGCTTTGCAAACTCCTTGCCCAGCCCTCGTTCAGTCCACGGCTCTTCCTCCTGCCTCCCAGGTCCCTCCCACACATGGTTACATGGTCAGAAACTCCGAGGCTCCTTTGTGGGAAAGAGGAAGAAACGCCTAACTGCCAATTCTTCCTTGAACAAGGTTTGGAGTTGGACTCTCCGTACTTAGCAAACTTGACCTGGTGACTATAAAACATTCATTTTTGCCTCATTCCAAGGGAATCCAGGATGTGCCAATGTGGTTGGAAAAGGGAGGGATCTGATGCAAACCAGTGTAGGTTTGCCAGGAGAACAATGGAAATACACAAGGGTGCTAATGAAGTGTTTGCCCAGATCTGGGCCTGGAAGGAAACTGAATGAAAATAAAAACATGTGAGGGAAACAAAGAGAAATAGGCTTGGCACAGGTGGGCTTGATAGAGAAACAGGAAGGAATAAAAGGAATCCTGTAGAGATAAGGGGAAAATGAACCAGTGCTTTGAAGGAAGACATGGCTATCAGAATGGATGACTCGATTGGACAGGTTTATGGAGGCTCAGGGGCCATGAACCTTGATGGCAGTCTCTGATGACCATTGCCTGGGAGACTGTTGAGCTTACTTGGGTAGTCAGTTGGCCATTCTGAAAGCAGGCTGCTGGATGAGATGGGCTGGGGTCCCAACAGGGCACAGAAGATGGAAAGACTACTCATGAGTAAGAAGTCAATGGGAGGGAGGGGAAGGGAAGGGGAGCTTTTCCTAGCAGTCGGGGTCTTCTGCTGATATTCCTCCCTACTCCTAAAAAAACTGTTTGGAGGGATGCTAGGCATTAGTTGGCTCAACTGGCACTCCTGGTCAACGTGGGTAAGGATACAAGAAGTTTCCCCCTTGGGGAAATTGGCTGGAGGATTTGGCTGGAGGTAGACTTTGACCGACTCAGGCAGAAGAGTCAAGATGAAGAGCAAACTGGATTNGGCTGGAGGATTTGGCTGGAGGTAGACTTTGACTGACTCAGGCAGAAGAGTCAAGATGAAGAGCAAACTGGATTCAGGGGGTTAGGATGGAGGAGGTGTAGGAATAACAAGCAGGAGAAGTAGGAGACAAATTTCTGCATAAGATGTTTGCAAAGGCAGCTCTGCTGTGAGCTTCTTCACCAAAACAGGGTTTTTGAATGCACATTTTGGCTACATATTTTGAAATCTATCACCACCCTTTCTATCTGTGCATAAAACTCTCAAGGCATCCAGCAGATTCATTCCTGTTGTGTTTAAAGCTCTATTGTTTACAGAAATGCCTGTGCCAGTATACACCTGTCCATATACCTGCCTGGTTGCTAGATTCTGTAAACGAAGGAAAGGTGTTCTGAATTCTCCTTAACTAGAGTTTTATATTTTTCTATTGGATTCATGGAAGGCCCGGGGGGGGGGGGGGGGGAGTCACCCCTCCCTTTGCTACTAGAGAATAGGCAGTTTTGTTTACAGTGAATTGGATCAAAGATGGAGGGATTACGCTGGGAGATTATGCTGGCAATCAATTTTTTGAATTCAGGACCAGACATTACTTTAAAACAGGAGCTACACATGGGGGACATTATGTTATGCTCATGAAAGTCAAACTATATTATTTTTCCACGTGTTTTTTTTCCTGAAATTCTTCAGGAGTTAAATACCACAGAATAACATTCATATGCAAATAAATATACAACTAAGGTATACTGTGATTATTTTCACATATCAATTCATCTTCTCATTTCATTGTATTAATAATTACAAATCAACAATACTGGGGTGTGGGGAGGTTTTAGTAGTTGTCCTCCATATTTTGGGAGCTTCAGGTTAGACACAGATCATCTTCTTCAGAATTCCCCCTACCCCACACATTATTATGTGTGTTCCCCCAGCCCACTTCATTTACAAAATCCTTGTGGATTCTTAGAGCTCCTTAGATAAATTCTTCAGAAATTGCTTCCAAGGAGCAAGTTCATGAATTTATTCTGAATTTAAGTTTTGGTTAGGAAAAAAGGGCACATCAAAGTTGCTCCAAAGAGGCTCTTTGGGGGCCCTTGGAATCTCTGTGCCTTCTGGCTCACCCTTGGCCAAAGCAAGTTCTCTGTTTTGCCAAGGATGGCATGGAGCGTTTTCCTTTGATCTGTTTCCCCTTCCACGAGGGCTGCTTAGTGAAAGGGTTTCATAAGGAAGCCTGGATGGTTCATTTAACAGCCTCACCAGATCTCCTGCCTGGCGGCACTGATTGCTTTCGGGGCTCAGTTAAGATCCCACCAGCAGCCTTTGAGTACCCAAGTCAACGCAAGGAGAGCCAGCACCAAAGAGGAATGATTCACTAAGTTGGCTGCTACACTCTTTTTTCATGGGTCAGATTTACAAGTCTCCAGGCACAGATGCTCCTTCACGCTCCTTTCATCCCCCCCCACAAAAGCTCAGTGGTGCAACGTTTGAACACGTCAACAGGGATCCATCTGTCAGGAGCATTGAGAGCTAACTCAGTGTTACAACTCCCTGGAGTGAGATCCTCTGCCTGTCCATCTGAGTTTTCAAGTGGGAGTTTGAGATACCCTCCGTGAGGGGAAAGGATTCTTTTGGCCACACAGGGGTGAAACAAAGGAATGTGAAGTCATTTAGGGTTCTTCCACAAACACACACACACCCGTTTACATCTGTTATCACTGGATTTGTGGACAGGTGTTGTTGCTTGCTGTAGGACTGATTCACAACATCGGTTGCTGTCTTGTTGCAGTGACATTGAGCACCAAGTTCAGTCTCTGTTGTGAATGGGAAAGTCACACACCATTGTGTTGGCCGTTGGGACGCTGCTGAAGCCTGGAGCTTTATAATGTCAGATTATTTAAGAGTGATGATTAATGAAAACTGGCAGAGTTTCCATTCCAAGAGGTGGGAAATCTTTTCAAGCCACCTTTGTGACCCCTCTGGCCCCATGGTGCGTGCTCCCATATTTTTTGAAATATGCAGGGTATAATCTTTGCACCTGGTCCTCCCCCCGCTGCCAATCATTTTGCAAGGGAGAATCAGCTCACCAGGGAAGTGAAATTTCCTGCCTGGGAAACGAAGGAGCAGGTAGAAGCAGGCAGAATCCTGACTGAAAACAGCAGAAAGAACCTCCTGTCCTCCATGTTCTACTGTCCAGATGAGAAGCAAATTATGGTCCATGTTCTGCTGGAGGGAGGGAGAAAAGGAAGGAAGGGAAGAAAGAAGGGAAGAAAGAAAGAAAGAAAGAAAGAAAGAAAGAAAGAAGAAAAAGAAAGAAGGAAGGAAGGGAGAGAGGGAGGAAAAGAGAGACAGGAAAGGAAAAGGAAGAAGAGAGAGAGGAAGGAAGGAAAAGAAAGAAAGACAAAAAATTTCCTCTGAACATGGTGGGCTTTTTCTCAGCCTCATTTTGCTTGTTTTTGGCAAACGGAGGCTGGC
Source organism: Laticauda laticaudata (assembly GCA_004320025.1). Taxonomy (NCBI): domain Eukaryota; kingdom Metazoa; phylum Chordata; class Lepidosauria; order Squamata; family Elapidae; genus Laticauda; species Laticauda laticaudata. The sequence goes on along the minus strand of BHFT01038100.1, from coordinate 7,090 downwards.
TCTCTCCACAGGACTCCCACATGGGGTGCTTATTATGGCCCAGGAATTGAGGGGGAGGGGGGGCAGGAGGATTCTTGGTTCGAGGGGCTCCCCAACTGAGTCACACATTTCTCCAGATACCACCAGTTTCTTTCTGCCAGGAAATCATGGCTTAAACCTTAGCAACAACATTCCTTAATGACTTGGGAGGGATTTTTTTCACAAGGACAAGCCACAAAGGTTTGTTCATTAATGCCATTTCTCCATTTGACATTAATTAAATTGTAATTTAGGCAATCATAGCTACCTCCCCTTCCTTTGGGGTGGGAATGGGACAGCAGAAGCATCAGAAATGGAGGCAGGGATCTCAGGAAAATGAACCGCGGTTGAAAGGTAGGAAGAGGAGGGAGGTCTCTTCAGGGGCTGCTTGTTAGCAAGCTCTGGCTTCTTAAAGAAGGGAATTAGGGGCAAGGAGTTTGGTGGCACATTAAAAAAATGTGCATCTCAGTTTTTTTCTAGTGCAGACGATCCTCAATGTGTGAGCATGAAGGAGCCGAAGGTTTCCATGGCTAAGTGAGAAGACGGTGGTGAAAGGAGTTTCACCCTCTTTTATGCCTGTTTTGCCCCACTTGTTAAGGGAATTAAGTGCACTTATAAGTTTATTAAGTGAATCTGTCTGACTTTGCTTGTCAGCTGGGATGGTTCACCTGACCCAGGGAGGGACATGGCAACCTCCACAACCCCAGGCTCACCATTGGCCAATTGGCTGGGTTTGGATCACATGGCTGGAGGGATGCTGTGATGGTTGTAAGTGTGAAAAACTGTCATAAGTCACATTTTCTCAGTGCCATCATAATTTTACACAGTCACTAAGTGAATGGTTGTAAGTTGAATTTGAATCTGTCTGTCTATCTATCTATCTGTCTGTCTGTCTGTCTGTCTGTCTGTCTATCTATCTATCTCATCTATCTATCTGTCATCTAATCATCATCTATCTAATCAAATCATAATTGTAAAGATCAGAGCTTCTTTTCAGTTAGTCAGTGTAACCAATAACACCAAGAAATGTGTTTAGCAGTGCAACTAAAGTTTCCAAAGCTGAGATCCTGGCAAGTCTGACTCCATGGTCTTGAGAGTAGCATGGAAGTGATTTTCCAGGGTTGGGTCTTAGGGTGCTGGTCTTCCCCATCTGAGAAGTCTGCCAAGTCTGCCAAGTCTTCCTAGTCTGGAAGTGCAAGTGGGGCCCCATCAGAGTGCTAACCATGCTGGGATACACCTTCTTTCCAAAACAAGAGGCCAAAGAGAAGCCTCTGAATCTTGGGGTGGCTCCCACGTGCTTATCCCCAGAGTGGGAAGAAGGGTCTTTTTTTCATAGAAGTCTCAGCAGGGGCACCGTGAAGAAGAAAAGGTTCATAGCATTCTTTCAGGAACCCCAAATGATATATTATTAAAGAGCAATCTATAACAATGTCCTTATTGTACAAAGGAGCTGTCCAATTTCAGCAAAATATAATTACATTTCTCAGCATTGTCTCCTGTATATGGTGATCTATTGGAGAGAGAAGTGGTTGTTGTTGGTTCACGATCTTCTCTGCAGTTGGAATATTTGACTGAAAACCGATTTTCTTTCAGACACCCCAAATGCAGCTTGACAGCATCATAACCCTCTACAACATTTATTAACAATTTATTATCTGCTGCTCTGTACACCCTTCAGGGCAGTGCTGAAATTTATTATTGTTGGGTTAGTATTTAATAACGAGACTATATTCCACAAGAGAACACAATCTGTCAAGCTAAACTGAAATGAACATTTAACCAGCAGTTAAGAACTGAGAAGCCCAAAAGGGGAGGGAGGAAGGCAATTGCCAGCCTCTTCATTAACAGTAAATTAGTGATTTTAGACACCCCCCCAGGCATGCTTTGACTCTATTCCGATTGCTGTTAAATCAAGAGTTGTTATGGGTGAGCAGCTATTAAAACTGAGTTAAATGCCAAGCCCTCAGGGGCAACAAGAATACAGTTTTCTAACATAACTGCGATATGACATAACACCTAAAGTTGGGAGCCTGGAAGCAACACTTCTTTGCAATCCCTCCTGTCACTGTCATACAGATAAGGCTCCCAAAATAATGCAAAGAAGAGCAACAAAGATGTTCAGAGGACTGGAAGGTAAACTATGTGATGCATGATTGAGGAATCAGGTATCTCTACTCTAATAAAGAGAAAGACTAGGAGGGATCTTCCAGGACTTGAGGAGCAACCACAGAGAAAAGAGGGTTGATCTATTCTCCAAAGAACCTGAAGGCAGGACAAGGAACAATGGGTGGAAGACCATTAAAGAGGGATCCAACCTGGAACTAAGGAGAAATTTCCTGTCAGTGAGAGCCATTAACCAGCAAAACAGCTTCTCTCCAGAAATTGTGGGTGCTCCAACAATGGAGGTTTTTAAGAAGAGATTGGACACTCAGTTGTCTAAAATGGCAGAGGGTCTCCTGTTTGAGCAGGGGGTTGGACTAGAAAACCTCCAAGGCCCCTTCCAACCCTATTTGATGTTCTCTACTAGGTGGAGTGAACAGAGAAGGAAATTGACCAATGGAAACTCTTTCTACTTTTTAATTAAATGAGGTAAGAAAAGTCTACTTGTTCCTTAGTAGGTGATGATGCAGTATGAAAATCACCCACTTCTTGTTTCTTGTTCTCCTCAGAGAGAACAAAAGTAATTCAGCCAAAGAAACAACAGCAGCAGAAAAAGATTTCCCAGTTTGGTCATCTGATCATCAGGAGCTCAGTCGGTGCCAAAGCAGAACTCCATCCAAGAGAAAGTCTGGTAGAAAATTGAAAAGGGGACCTTCATTTTTTCTGGTGTAAGAAAAGTCCACTTCCTCATTGGTGCTGATACAAAGAATATCTCTTATTCTTTTCCTCCTCCTCCTCCTCCTCCTCCCCCCCCTCCTCCTCCCCTACCCTCCTCCTCCGCCTCCCCCCTCCTCCTCCTCCTCCTTCTTCTCCATCTCTGTCTTCTTTGTCTTCTGATAAAACAGACACAAATCACAGACAAGGAGCAAAAGTTCAAGAGGAGAAGCACCCTGTGAAAATCCCTCTCCAGCACACCATGTAATTGCATAAAGTGAATAAAGATATAATCTTCTTTGTAATTTGGAATAGGCTACACCTGTTTTTATAGGAGGAGGAAAATGAAAAATTCATTTGTAATAGGATATCTGCCTTGAAGTTTGAGGCAGCACAACAAAGCCTGAATTATTTTAACAACAGAATTTGCCATCTGAATCTGGAACACCTAGTCAGATTCCGTACTCAATTTCAGCAGCACAAAAGAAAATGCAAAATATCTAGTGAAACCTGATGCAAACTTCCCCAGCAAATATTTTTAGCTCCTCAGCTAATAAAACATTAATATATTCAGTCTTTGATTTGGTTTTACATCTGGTTTACACATAAACATTTTTTTATACACTCCTGCAAAGGATATGCATCTGTCATTCTCCAAACTATAGTCATCCTTTAAAAAATGTTACAGGCTGATCTTATTGAAGCAAAGCCTGAAATATTAATAAATCTGCAGTTGTAAAATGAATGCTGTGATCATTAAATGAATGCCACCATTATTATGTGAGCCAATGACTTGCTATGGGCGCAGGTTTCTCAAAAACTAGGAATGCCGGTTTTGGGCAAAACATTGTAAAATGCAACCACTTGATCACATGACTGAGTGCCTGAAGTTTGCCACATGACAAGGAGGGGAGAGAGGGGAGCTGACTTGGGAACTTCAAACCTGGGTTGCAAATCTCCTTTTTGGATTTGGAACAGTCGCTAAACAGCCTCTTGTAAATCGAAGACTATATGGTATAGATTTCCCCATAGGCACTTTAAAATGAGGAGACAGTGTTGTTTTTTGAGTTGTTGGTCCTAATGATATTATCTCAGTTATCTCCTTCTGGCACTTATATAGTAGCACATCCTGGTTTGCAAGGTGGAAACGTATTTCTTTAGTCACTTTATTAACCACCTCAGCCATTGAAACAATCCTAGGTGGTATTAATGATAAAAAAAAAAAATTTAAAGCAGGCATTAAGAGTTTATTAGCTTATCCCTGAGTGAATGAGTCAGTCTTTCAGGTGCCACAAATCAGTGTGTTTTAGCGGTAAGAAAGGCCTCATTAAGATATAATTTTCCTGAAGTTTTCAAGAAACCTTTCTTGATTTACTTGGGCTATAATTATATAGTTTCATTATATAACTATCCTTTTCCTGAAGATTTCCAATCTTTTGCCCAGAAAAGAAAGAGAATATACAGCAATACATACCTAAGAGGTTGTATAAACAAATGCAATTGAGTTGTGAAACTGAATATGTAGGGACTTGATTGTGTCACTTGCCTGAACAGAAATTATAATCTGATTTCCTTTTGTAGCTTAAATCCTGAGTATTGTGGGCTTGTCTCACCAGCTCTGAGATATAATAGGAACCACCAAGAGAATGGCATGTTGCTTTGTAAAGTGTGGAGCATGGAGAACAAAGCAGCAAATCTTGTGAGTTTCTTCTGGAAACACAATCTTCTGCGTCTCCAGTATTGTGAAAGTGAACTTTGTTTGGCTATGGGTGAACAATCCAACTTTCCCAAATAGTTTACAAAGGAAAGGAAATTTCAAAGGAGAGACTTGGTGGGTAAACATATTGGCAAATGATCGATGCAGAGGCACTAGGAGCTGCCGTGCCACCCCCAGGAGACGATCCTTGTGAGGTTTTTTGTTATCAGCTTCTCTGCCTACCATCCCTTTTCCCCTCTGATTGAAATTTGTTTGTGACTGGGGACTTCCACTGTCTTGCACTCAACTCCAGCACAGATCTGCAGAAGGGAGGAGGTCTCGATGCAAGATCTGTTGAAGGGAAGAAAGTTCTCCAGGAGAGACTGAAAAGCACCCTTGTTTTGGCCAGACCACAATCAAGGGGGTGGGAGCGGCCTCTTTGCTATTCAGACCAATTCAAGATGTCTTCTGCACCCACCTGGGCAGGTGAGAGCATCCATGGTCTTTCTAGAACCTGGGGAAATGATGTAGCTTCTTAGGGATCTCCCTGGAGACCCTCCTTAGAGCCAAAGCTCTACCCATTGTTACCTGTGTTGCCCACAAAAGACCTCTTCAGCATTTTCAGCTGCTATTCCTCCTGCAATGAGATGTTCACCACAATCAGGTGCGGTTCTTGGGTTCCCCCATGCAACTCTGACAAGTTCAGTAGCGGAGCTTATTTTTTCCACCTCTACAACAGTAACAAACTCAAACACTTAGATACAAATTTACAGGCCTTGTAGGTCATCTAGTCCAAACCCCTCCCCATCCAAGCAAGAGACCCTACACCATTTCTGACAGGTGGCAGTCCAATCTCTTCTTGAAGGTCTCAAGTGATGGCGCTCCCACAACTTCCGAGAGCAACTTCTGTTCCATGGGTTGATTGTCCTCACTGTCAGAAAGTTTCTCCTTATTTCCAGGTTGAATCTCTCCTTGATCAGTTTCTATCCATTGTTCATTGTCTGGCCTTTGGGTGCTTTGGAGAATAGCTTGACCCCTTCCTCCTCTCTGTGGCAGCCCCTCAAATATTGGAAGACTGCTCTCCTGTCTCCCCTGATCCTTCTCTTCACTAGACTAACCATGCCCGGTTCCTGCAACCATTCACTGTATGTTTGAGCCTCCAGTCCTCTCATCATCCTGATTACTCTTCTCTGCCCACTTTCTAGCTAGCATCATAATCCTCTTATCAATGTGTTGAGACGGCATCCAGCTGGTTTCTAAACTCTGAAGTAAATGTAATTTTATCCATGAACTCCCATGTTAACATTAGTCTTTTAATGAGTTTGCTTTTTTACTCATCCAGAGTTTTGCAGCAGCTCTCCGGTGTTGTCTGTACAATTTTTTCTTCTTTTTCCAATCATTTTTACTAAGAGAATGGAGTTTTTGCATTTGTATGGTCATACCTGCATTTTGTAAATTGCAAGCCGCATTACAAAAGTAGAAATTTAGTTAACATGCAAAATATAAAAAGCAAGTGGACAAGTTTTCACATCTTTAATTAATCTACTGAGAATTATGACCTACATAGGACACAGAACACAGAATTACAGGGTTGGAGGTCTTCTAGTCCAGCCCCCTGCTCAAGCTGGAGACCCTCTGTCATTCCGGACAAATGGCTGCGCAGCCTCTTCTTCAAAGCCTCCAGTGATGGAGCACCCACAACTTCTGGAGGGAAGCCATTTCAGTGGTGAATTCTTCTCACTGTCGGGAAATTCCTCCTTAGTTCTAGATTGCTTCTCTCCTTGATGAGTTTCCATCTGTTGGTTTTCATCTGAAACCTCCTTGAGTTTCACAGCTTTTGGACACAAGACCATCTGTTTCTATTTGAATTCTCTACAAGAAGGGATTTGAGACAGAGAAAGAGGAAGGCAAAGCAGACAATACTGCAAAGTGGTGCAGAAAGCACTTTACCTTCAGCATATAAAGACAAGAGGGAAAGAAGAATTGTCCAGGGAAAATGCAGAAGGCAAAAAGAAGGAATAAGATAGAAACACTTGGTGGTTTGACTGCCATAGCATACCATACATGGTCCTATGGCACCGTGGACTTGAATATTTTCTTTATCTTTTTGTTGGCTGTTGAGGGATTATTTGGATTATCTGGATCTCACATAAGATACATGAGGAAGGGGCTCCATCACTAGAGGTTTTCGAAAAGAGACGGGACAGCCCATTTGTCTGAGGTGACCCTGGGGACTCCTGCTTGAGCAGGGGGATGGACTAAGGGACCTCTAAGGTCCCTTCCAGCCCCGTTATTCCATGTTCTATGCTGAGAGGTTTGAGTGAGAGCTGAAAGGGCCAGGAGGATCCTAAGACTGGAGCCTTGGGCAGCTCCTCAACCATTCAGACAGCCATCCTAAAAACAAAGCGAAGTGGTAGGATTCCCCCCCACCTTTGGGCTGAAGGTATCAGGAGGTGTCTGTTTGTGCCCAGGTACTTGCTTGGCTTGTGGCGTAGAGACTTTTTTTGTGAGTGCAGGCTTCCAGATAATTGACAGTCTGGTGGAATCATCTCTTCTATTCAT
>BHFT01038099.1:0-30909 GCA_004320025.1 Laticauda laticaudata | reverse complement strand
TTCCTTTTTTTTTTTTTAGATTTTATTCATAAACATTTTTGAATACAGCATTTTCTCCAGACAAATTATTTACAAGAAAGTAAAAAACATAGCTAATATTGTCAAAAATATTGTCCCTTTTACTAATAATAATACTAATAATATAATAATACATAAATTAACAGCTATGGTAGTACCCATACAGTACAATTCCCATTCTTTGTGTTTAACTCACTCATATTTTTGGTACTTATAGCGATTATAGTTATATACCATCCCTGTTCTTAATAAGAACATTCATTGTTTTTCTTCCTCTAATTTCTACCCCTTATTTTTAACTACCCATAAAATCTATTCCATATCAGATAGCATTCTGAGTCTTCTTTTTCTTTTCTTTTTAAAGTTAATCTGTCCATCTCAGCACATTCTAGGATTTTCCTGATTATCTCCTCATCTGATGGTCACATTTTTCTAGTTGAAGTTGGTCTACATGTTGTGAAATTGAAGTTTTTATCATGTCTCCTGACTGCCAGTTGGTGTTCATGGATGCATTTTGATCATCTGCTTGTTTGTCCTTCATAGTGGTTCCTGCAGGTACCTGGTTAGGAAACAGGGGACTATGAGTCCCAGTCCCGCCTTAGCCATGAAACTCCTTGACTTAAAACCATTTGTTTAATGACTGTTCGAAATTACAATGGCACTGAAAAAAGTGACTTATGACCAGTCCACACACTTATGACTACCATAGCATTCCCCACCAATTGCCACCTTCCCAAACAGTTTCCAACAAGCAAAATCAGTGGGAGAATCTGGATGTGTTTAATAATTGCAGTGATTTTCTTAACAGCTGTGACAAAAAGTCACATAACTGTTACAATTCATTTAACAACCATCTTGCTTAACAAGGGAAATTCTGACTCCGAAATGTGGTCATAAATCAATGAGTACTCAATGGTGTATTCCACACACTAACCCTCTGGCATTTGAAGGGGGAGGAAGGGTAATTTTTAAAGTATATCAACGATCGCATCATTTTAGATCTTCACAATGTAAGGAATTACATTGCAGGTACCATTTTTACAAAAGTTAAAGATATATATATATAGCTTTGTTCCATTGCTGATGGGTATCATTAAGAACCATTATCAAGTTTAATTAATGTATTCATGTTATTCGGATGTAGGTAAAAGATTTCTTTGTGGTGAAGATGAGAAAAATAGAAAACCTTCCCCTTTTGTGTGATATGAAAAGCATCGGATCCCACGTAAGGTAGTTGGAGAAGAGGAACTATATTCTGTTTTGAAAAATATCTTTTCACAAAAGGTTCCCCTGGAATTGATGGCATAAAAGTTGCAGCTTAAGTTTCTGCTTAGTGAACTAACTTTCCATGAGTACAGAAGAGACATTTTTTTAAAAAAAAATAGCAGTCGTAGTTAAGTGTCCTTTGAGTAGGACATTATTCCTTGACATACAGTCATTCATTTAATGATCATTCGAAGTTACAACAGCGCTGAAAAAGTGACTAACAGTGAGTCAATGAGTCCTCACGCTTATGACCATGAGACATGGTGGCACAGTGGTTAAAGTGCAGTACTGCAGGCTACTTCTGCTGACTGCCAGCTGACTGCAATTTGGCAGCTCAAATCCCACCAGGCTCAAGGTTGACAGCCTTCTATCCTTCCAAGGTGGGTAAAATGAGGACTAAGATTGTTGGGGGCAATAGGCTGACTCTGTAAACTGCTTAGAGAGGGTTGTAAAGCAGCATATAAGTCTAAGTGCTATCCAAGCATCCCCATGATCAAAATTTGTGATCAAAATTTTAGCACTTGGCAGTGGGCATGTATTTACAATCATTGCAGTGTCCTAATAATTGCCATTTGCTTCCCAGCCATACAAACAATACTCAGTGGGGGAAACTGGATTTGCTCAATGACTACCCGATTCACTTAATGGCAGTGATTTGCCTAACAATTTGGCAAAAATGGTCCTAAAAATTGGTTGCAATTCAGTTAACAACCAACTCACTTTGCTACAGAAATCCAGGGCCCGATTTTGGTTGTAAATCAAGGACTACCTGTATTGTCTCCCTGGAATGGGACCTTCAGGATCCTACCCTTGGCCATTCCTCCTTCTCTTCCAGGCTTCCGCCTCCGCCCATTTGCCTCAAGCTTTCCTCCTCGGCTGCCCCTCCTCCAGCCACTTGCCCTGGCCAATGGTGGTGGGCTTCCACCTCCACCGCCCCACACCCTTTAACCCAGAGCATTCGCTGAAACACCATTAGTCCCAGCCCTTTGGCCACATAGGACATTTGGCCACCAGCCAATGTGCAAGATTTCCCTCCTTCCTTCCCTCCCTACCTTAACAAGCACCTGAGGCTGTGACCCTCTACCTTTTGGCTACTGCACCTCCCCTATAGCCCCACAGCCATAGAATGGAGCGGAGTGGAATGGAATAGAATGGAACAGAACAGAATAGAATAGAGCTGGAAGGGAGTCTACAGGTCTTCTAGCCCCATGCTCAAGCAGGAGAACCTATGGAGGCAAGTCAGTTTCTCCTTGATTCCAGGTTGCTTCTCCCTTTGATTAGGGTTTGACTTAATGGATATGTTCATGAGGGAGGGGGCGTTGGCAGCACTACATAAGTGATTTGCTATTCCATCTTCCAGGATGTTTTGGTCTATTTCCTAGTTAAATTATAGTCCTCTGGATTTTGGGAGTCTTTCATTCACAACCTCACATTGTGAGATCCTGCATAGTGTTCAACCCTCACACAAAGTTAGCTAGATACTGCCACCTAGTAATTGACTGAGAGACAGGCAGGCAGAAGATGACAGAGTAGCTAGATGGATGGATGGCATCAGTAGATGACAGAGCAGCTAGTTGATGGATGGCCAGATGGATGAAAAGATAGCAGTACAGAAGTCCCTCTAAGATATTTTTCTATTTCACACCATGATCCATTGCAGGCAGTCAGAGGGTTTAGAAACATGGAAAGTGATCACTTTTTTCCAACTAGCTCATCAGCAGCTAACATTTATTTTGTTTTGTTTTTTAAAATATTTTTTTATTATATTTTCCACAAATACAAATCTCATTCACATATTTGACAGTGCTTTGGCATCGACAAATATATATATACATATATACATATATACATATATACGTATACATATACGTATACGTATACATATACATACATACATACATACATACATACATACATACATACATATATATATATATGTATATATATATATATATGTGTGTTGTGCTGTGTGTGTTTTTAAGCTTTCGCGTACTTACATGTGTGCTTTAGTTTTCGCTTCGGGTATTATCCCATGTCATGTAGTGCGTGTTAAAGGTTTAGAGTTCGCAGAATCTCATCTCTGCCATCATCAGCTGTCTGTAGGATGTGCGGGTCTCACGCCCCTGGTTTTAAATTGAGGCTGTCCATTTTCTGATTGGCATTAGGAGCCTGGGTCTTATTCATGGAGTTTGATTGATTGGTGTTTCTGGTTTCTGCTGTTTGTGGCTATTGATTGCGCTGGCAACACTCTGTTCTTGTGTTTGGAGCGTTTCGTGCAGCTTGGCCTCCGTGTAAAAGGACGGCTTTGCTGCTTCATTAGCAAGCTGCTATTCGTGCATCTGGGTTCACCTGGGTGCCTTGGTGGGGTGTTTTGAGTTGGAGGCATCAGAGGGAGTCTGTCTGTGTTCAGGTGTTGGGTGTGAGTTGGAAGGCATCAGGTTTTTGTCTTCGTTTGTGGCAGGAGATCTTTTATTGAGAGTGCAGGTTTCAAATGATTGAAAGTTCTGGAATTCATCATCTTCTATATCTTTCTATTTAATGCACTTTAATGCAGTAAAAAGCTGGAACCACACCTCCTCACTAGTCCACACTGAAAACCAGGTCCAACATACCTGCAATGGCACTAAAACATCTGCCATATGGAAAACCCCAACCACAGAATATACAGAGAAGCCACTAGAGATGAAAAACGACTGACGAGCAATGAATAGAAGAGATGATTTCCACCAGACTGTCAATCATTTGGAAACCTGCACTCTCAAATAGAAGTTGCCTTTATTAGAAATGAACTTCACCACAAAAGACTTTCCTCCTAGACCAGCAATCACAAAGACTTCTCACACTTCACCTCAGACTACAACAAGATTCACCCTTAGCATTTGGGACACAATCCCAAAACTTGCTGTCTGAGAGCGAAACACAGACACTTCAAGACAGACAAACATACCAACAAACTCAGAGAACTACAACATACACCGAAAACAACTCCCTTCCCCCCTCACAGCCAACATGAAACAACAGGCACAACCATCTCCAGACAGACTTGCCTCACTGAAGCCGAAACCAATGTCCTTTCAAAGGATTTCAACTTATCTGTTGCTCCAACACCATCCCCCACAGAAACCATCATATGCGAGCTTGAACCAGCTGACCAAAACCGACCCTGATATGCTACAGAATCAGACTCGAAATCACGCCAATCCTTGCGCACTAGCAACCACCAAAGAGCAACTTATCCAAGAGAAAAAACTGCCACTACTTACAACCTGAGAAGAAGACACCCAGCAGTAAAACCTCACGCAGACAAGGGCAATCACCAGAGGTTTGAAATACATCTGATACCAAACCAAGTATAACCACACCGACTACCAACCCCACTATACAGACCCCTAAACACTGGCCCACACTTACTAGAAAAACCACCAGATCCAAAGATAAAGCCTCCCCCATCAGCGAAGAACATCCGAGCAAGAGAATCATACCCAGAGAAAAAATTTCCATCCAGACTGCCTAAGCGTGTATGGCTCCCCAAGACACAACGAGGAACCACACTACGACCATGGTCACTCCATAGCTCACCATCTCAAAACTTAGACCACAATATTCGCGCCAACAATGTCGAGCCAATCAGAACACAGCCAACCAACACTACCATCAGAACACAGCCAAACCACCACCAATCAAGATTCACACCCCCACAGCAGTAAAAGGAGAAGCAGCTGCAAGCGCACACTTACCCTGAGAGATAGCACAGAGCTGAAGAAACAAGCCGGACAGATGAGAATGAGACTTTTGCATCGAAACGTTGCATAGTACTTCCCAATTCTACGCGGAAGAGAAAACCCGAATAACCAAAGATCCACATACAAATACTCGCGAAAACCTCAGAAAACATATATATATATATATATGTATATATATGATCAATCTTATTATATACATACATCTTTTCTTTGTATAAATCAACAAATATCTATATCTATCTATAGCTATATCTATCTTATATGTCTTGTGATCTAGGTGTCAACCATATTATTCTCTTAAGGTAGCAGCTAACATTTAAATGGTGCTGCCTGTGAATCAAAAAGCTATGAACATGTTCTGACCCAGCTCCCCAAACATAACAAACCCTCTGAAGTTAACTCAATGATTTCTTTATTTGGAGTGCCAAGAGCCCCAGCAAAAGGTTTCTCTCTCAACACAGGCTAACAAGTCCATACGGCTGGGAGATAAATAGTTGTCTGCCACATCTATTCATCTTTGCCCCCTACCTTTTATCCCCAGAGGTGGGGCTTCACTAGCAGTGGTGGCTCTTCCATCCCAATGATCAGCCCATAGATTTCCACTGCTCTCCTCTCCTCTGCCTTCCATGTGTCAGGCACTGGACCCCACTGTTCCTCCTCTTCCTCATCAGTTATCTCCAGATTGGGGGCTGTTGATTCTTCATCTGAGGGCTGATGGGTGGCCCAGGCTCCACCTCTGTCTCTCTCTCTCTGCCTGCTCCATTTCCTCTTCCTCCTCAGAGCTCTCAGGTTGCCTTGATGCTGACCCTGACTCCCAAACCAACTCCTCCTCTGATTTGTCTGCTGGAGGGGCCAGTGGCCAATAGGCCACAACAGAACAACATCAAAACAGACATCATTGACAGTCTGATCTTCTTTTGATCCTCTATCCTAGGAGTCCCAAATCCCCAGGACTGCAGCCTACTACCGGGCCATGGCCCATTTGGAACCAGACCATGAAAGCAGCAGGTGAATGCACATGTGCATTCAACCTCACTCGCGTAAATAAAGCTGTGCATGTGTGCACCTTCCCTTATGTAAAACCATCCCCCTTCTCTCCACCCTGCGCCAGGCCACCAACCAAGAAAGGTTGAGTATGACTGCTCTATCCAGTCCCCTCTAAAAACCATTTACTCCAGGGGTGTCAAACTCAATTTCATTGAGGGCCACATCAGGATTGTGTTTGACTTCAGGGGGCAGAGGTTGGAGTGGCCAGGGAGCAGAGCCAGCTTGACGTCACTTGTGTCAGCGGCACCTGTGGCTCCCTCCCGAGCTCCATTTTTGGTTGCGATGGCCTCTTGTAACCCTCTGCCAGTGAAAACAGAGGTAGCCCTCACAAGCTCCATTTTTAGTGGCAGAGGCATGTGGGCCAGTCCTTCACTATTTCCAGGGCAGCCCTGAGGGCCAGATCTAAGCACTTCTGGGCCAGATCTGGTCCACAAGCCTTGGGTTTGACACCCCTGATTTACTCTGTTACTTTTCAGCTCTGAATTCCGTAGTTCAATCTTTTAAAATAACTGCTTCTTTTTATCACTTCTTCCAAATCTGGCCACATCTAGTGTGAATAACACCAAACTGGAATAAGATGAAGAGGGGGATGGTATCAATTCAGACACGATGATGATGGTGGTGATAGTGTTATCCATTCATTCATGTCCAGCATGGTGATTCTCTGGGCCAAGTCTTCCAATTTTGCTCTACTTCTTTGAATTCTTCTATGCCCTGGCTGGTGTCAAGTTTGGTGGTGTCCTATTATTGTGTTCTTTGGTGGCCTGGTTTCCTTTGACTTCTAATTCTTCCAAACATAATTGCTTTATCCAATTCTCTTGCACGGTATGACACCAAAGTAAGTGAGATGCAGTTTTATGATTTTTGCCTTTGTGTCGTGTCTGGCGTTATGTGCTCCAGTACTTGTTTGTTAGTCATTCTTGCTGTCTGAGGAACACCCAATAGCTTTCTCCAGCACCACAGATCAAAAAAGTTGATTTTCTTCCTACCTTGCTTTTTTAAGATCCAACTTTCACAATCATAGGTAATGACCCTTCAGAGTTAGGACGGTGCTGAAAAAAGGATGTTTTGTTTTATGATAGCTCCTCAGTGATCCTAGCCATCACATCTCCACAGTTACATGATTGTGATTTTCTTGCTGGCTTCCCAGAGGCAAAGTCATAAGTCATGGTCATGTGAGGTCCTCACTTAATGACCCATAGTGACTCACTTAATTATGTAACTGGGGACTGCTGGGATTGCATTTTAGGATTGCATCCCTGAGCAGTGCAGTTCTCAGACTCAATTGTCACTGCAATCTGAGGACTAGCTGTGCTATGAATTATTTTATGAATGCATCATTCTTAAATATATACACCTATGTCCCAAGGTAAAAAGCCCCAAATACTGTGGTCTTCCTTATAAGGAAGCTACTCAGGTCTTGAATGATGCATTGCAAAAATTAGAATGTCTGTACCGCTCTCCTTCATGTAAGCCTTTCTGCATGTGAATTGGGATAGGAAATGTAGAAAATTATTAGTCTTAATGAGGCTGTGAAGACTCTTAAAAGAGTTTCTAAGAGCTGCTAGGCATATATGGAGGGGGGGAATGAAAAGATCTGGATGACTTTGTAAGCCTTTTTATTGAATCCCTTTTTAAAAATATTTATATATATATTTCTTCAGATCTCCCATCTTAAATGAAGCTAAGTTGTCCCTTTCATTATTTTTTCTTCAGCGTCAGTGGGTTCACTGAGTTTGAGATTTCAGTAGAAAAAATACAAATGTGTATTTAGTACTACTCACACCAAACTGTTATTCCTGATATGAAAACCAGAGGTGGTATTCAGCAGGTTCTAACTGGAAATTTTGAGTAGTTTGGAGAACCAAATACCCCTTCTGACTGGAGATTTTACAGTATCCTTCCTGTGCCATGCCCACCAAGCCATGCCCACAGAATTGGTCATAAAAAAATTTGAATCCCACCACTGATGAAAACATAATGAGAGACATGCAGTTTAGAAAGTAGGGGTTTGTGACAACTTTGAAGAATGAGGCTAACTGAAAAGCATTATTTGAGTACAAGAAAATCCTCTGAGTTTTAACCATGCTGCTTTTTTCATATTTCAATTTGGCCTTCCCCTGTCCTGTTCTTCCCCATCCCTGTTCCCACCAATCCTTTATTTTTTATACTGGCTGTAAAATTATTACAGAATAACAGAGTTGGAAGGGACCTTGTAGGTCATCTAGTCTAACCCCTGCCCAAGTAGGAGATCCTACACCATTTCTGACAGGTGGCAATCCAGTCTCTTCTTGAAAGCTTCCAGTGATGAAGCTCCCACAACTTCTGAAGGCAGTTCTATTATCCAGTTTCATTAAACAAATGGCGTTAAAGATGACAGGATAGCTTTAATCACCAGGAGGCTGTGAGTTCTAGTCCTGCCTTAGGCATGAAAAACCACTTGGAAGATTTAGAGCCAATCCCTCTCACTCAGCCCAACCTACCTCACAGGGTTGTTGTTGTAGAGAAAATAGGAAGAAGAACTTGTATTAGGCATGTTCACCACCTTGAGTTGTTATAAAAATAATAAAGGTGAGATTTTTAAACGCCTTTGGTTTTGCACCTGCTGAGGTTATTGAAAATTTGCAAATCAATATAGCAAAACAGAGCAAACTTAAGAGATTTTGTTTTAAAAAATACAAATTATGAATTTGGTTAGAAGATTTCCCAACAGATGTTCTTTTTCTTTGCTGTGAAAGTGATCACATCTAAGCGATCTCAAAAAAATAAATACATAATAGTTTCTAATAGCAAGAAAAGTCTAGGAGTTACTGCTGAGACACAAATCAGACCTCTCAAGCCAGACCTCTATTTATTATGTAAACACAGTAGAGATATTTCTCTAGAGTGTGAAAAGAATGGCTCAAACTCTAACAGTTGTAAAAGACAGGAAGAAGAAAATCCCCAGGATTTAAAATTGGAAGCTGATGCGTATTTATGCATGTATGTATGCNACTCTAACAGTTGTAAAAGACAGGAAGAAGAAAATCCCCAGGATTTAAAATTGGAAGCTGATGCGTATTTATGCATGTATGTATGCATGCATATATGTGTATGTATGTCATGTTGTTACGCTGCCACTAGAATAAATGGGACCAAACTTTTCCCCAGAAGCATAGAAAATTGCCCTGATCTGGAATCAAATATTCCTCCTTAATTCTTAAAAAACTGGGGAGGGGGGGGAGAATTCTAATACGTATGGGAAAGTATGCAATTCAAGGATTTTTAAAATGTGAATTTGATCCCTTAAACACCCAAACTAAAAATCGGAGGGAGGGATTAGGTAATTTGGCCTCATAGACTCCAGGATGCTCTAAGATCCAGACTTGCAAAAAATATACAGGAGATTCACTTGGTTCCAGGGTCCTCCCTGTCCATTCTCAGATGAAAATTTATCAGGATATTATCCTCATGAAGATCCCTTTCTCCAAGGTTCATTAAATGTATTGCAGTCCGCTAAACCAATGTTTTCCAGTCTTGGCAAATTTCACATGTGGACTTCAAGTCCCAGAATTCAACAGCCAGATTATTGGCTGGGAAGTCTTTGCAAGTCTAGATCTTAGAGCATCCTGGAGTCTATGAGGCCAAATTATCTGAAAGTTGTCCAGGTTGAGAAACAGTGTGCTAAACAAGTTTATGAATCAGTATCTAGTGACCATTCTTTTGTCTATTTGATGGAAAGCAGAGGCCAATTGCTGTCTGCAGTTCTGTTTCATGTTCTGGAATGATCAAGGGACTGGAGGCTAAAACATATGGGTGAATAGGTGGCAATATAAATTCAATAAATAAATAAATATCTAGTTTAATGAAAAGAAGGAATGAGTATGATATTGTCATACCCCTGGTGGAGACTAACTCTGAAGGAGAGGAGGAACTCTGACTCTAAGCGACAGGGAGTGGAAGTGCGGCTCCAGAGGCTGGGGAAGAGCAGGGGCCAGCTGAGGAGGACCCAGGCCCATCCCCTATCCATCCCAGGGCACACAGGGAGAAGAAGATAAGGGAGAGATGTAGTCTACTTGGGAGGAGAGGGCCTTGATCCTCTTCATGGGCTGCAGGTATGACAACTGAATAAGAGTTTGGACCTGCATACTGGCAAACGCTGGAAACAAATTGTGTAAATATCTCTAGTTTATAGTTCCTCTCTGAGTTTGGCATCCTTCCCAGTGTGTGTGTTATCTGTGGACATCCTCCAGCCCTTATCTTGCCTGGTTTGTGTTGCTTTTTTCCTTCTTCGTGTAACTGTGTGGGAGATTTTTGTCTTCCATCAAAGATATTCAGAGCTTGGAAGCAAAGTGAAGGAATAAAAGGGGCTTCACCTATTTTCTGTGACTGTTTGTTTTGTATCCCACCCTGGGTCATCACGGATATGATAGCAGTGTTCTAATATCTAAGGAGCTTCCCCGAAGAAGAGGGGGTCAATCTTTTCTCCAAAGCACCCGAAGGCAAAACAAGAAGCAAATAGATGGAAACTAATCAAGGAGAGAAGCAACTTAGAACTAAGGAGAAATTTCCTTACAGTGAGAACAATTAACCAGTGGAACTACTTGCCTCCAGAAGTTGTAAATGCTCCAACAATGGAGGATTTTAAGAAAAGATTGGACAGCCATTTGTCTGAAATGTTGTTGGGTTTCTTGCTTGAGTAGAGGGTTGGACTAGAAGGCCTCCAAGGTCTCTTGCAATTCAGTTATTACATTAATATGCTGTTCTACTATTATTATGAATGAGCTACTTGGAGAAGTGATTGCAGAGAAAACCTGCTATTGGTGTTTCAGTATATATTTCATGGGCAATTATGGGTCTTTGGGTGTAAGAGGGAATGTAGGTGTATGTATTTCTTTCTCTTTGATGGGAATCTATCAGTAAAAAGGAAAGATCATACTGTCCAGGTTTTCCCCATTACAAATAGGAGCACATCTGTGAATGCATAGGAAATTTAGCCAAATATATCAGGAGCACAGCCTGTTACATGAATAAAAGCATGCCAAAGAGAAAAATATCTATGAAATGCAAATTATTCCAGATGATCAAAACTGGTGAACTAAAAACTGTATTCCTGAGTACCTATCCTGATGGTGGCAATTCACCAAGAGAAAAAGAAATGAAAATATCACCTATGTTTGACTGCCATAAAAATTATAGCTGTGGGATCATTTGGAATGGAATGATAGTTTAAACATATCAGAATGATTATGCCTTTATAGATTCATACCTTGAATAAAAATAAAGGAAAAAGTTTCCCCTACCCAGTGTCCAAATTTAGGGGGCTGTGCTCATCTATGTTTCTTAACCAAGGGAGCCAACATTGTCCAATATGCTTCCATGGTCATGTAGCTAGCATGAGTATACACCAAGGTCCATGGAACACTGTTACCTTCCTACCAAAATTGTACCTATTTATCTACTCACATTTGCATGCTTTCAAACTTCTAAGTGGGCAGGAGTTGAGGCAAGTAGTGGGAGCTTACCCCATCAGACTGCGCTTGGGTCTCAAACCTTTCCAGCTGACAAGTTCAATAGCTTTAACCACTGAACCATCGCACCACAGTTAAACTTATACTTTGAATTCTGATCTCTATACCTGAAAAGAGAATAGTGCCTTGCTGAGAAAAGTGGAAAGAAGGTCAATCAAAATGATTAAGGGGTTGTAGCAATTCCTCTTGGATTAAAGGTTATAATGTTTTGGACTTTTTAGCATCAAAAAAAGGTCAGTAAAGGGAAACATGATCAACATGCTTCTCAATTTGTTATATTATTAGAACTGTGACTCATCTAATGAAGCTGATTGGAGCAGACTGATGATATGATGAGAAATCTGGGGTTGATTTTTTAAAAAAAGTGGATCTCCAGACTGAAAATATGAAGATGATCGCCATACAATTAAGTGATGGCCATGAAGTTCAGAGATATAAACGTAGATTACACAAATTCATATGGCTGTATGACAAGCATTGGCTCTTCCCATCTATCTTAAGAGAAGAGTCCGAATCCATGCTATACAGAAGTGTTTTTCAAACTTCGCAACTTTAAGTGGTATGGACTTCAACTGCCAGAATTCCCCAGCCAGTATATGGAATCAAATAGATTTGATCTCAGTTTGCTATATGTACGGGACATGGATGGATGAATAGATGGATGGATGGATGGATGGATGGATAGAGAGAGATTAGATAGAGGATTGATGAATAGATGGTAGATTAGATAGAGAGAAAGAGACAGAGATGATAGATTAGATGATTGATTGATTGATTGATAATAAATTAGATAGATAGATAGATAGATAGATAGATAGATAGATAGATAGATAGATAGATAGATAGATAGATAGATAATGTATTGCAAAAATTATCAGGTTTCTCTGGAAACAATTCAAACTGCAGAGATGTTATCAACTTCAGAATATAAGAAATATTCCTTGCCATAATATGTGAGCTATAGAAGGGCAGCCTTTCTATATTCCAGTTAAAGCTAGCACTTAGTTGGGCAGTAAAACAGACATAAAGTGGAGTTTGGATTTTTCTGACCCATATTTTGAATATTTCAGACCAAATGATATTCCACAAAGGTACAGGATGCAGCATGCCCAATAATCAGACTGTAAAAGTGAAAATCTTGAAATAACTGCTTCCAATGCTAAGTAAGCCTCTTGTGCTGACAAATTGAGAATTGTGTCTTTGTTTTCCATCAATCATTTTGGTGCCTCTTCTTCTATTTGTACCGATAGAAGAAAACATTTGTAGCTCAGGGTTGAACCGTGGGTTCCTTGGTGCTCTCTGAGCATGGCTGTTTTCTTGCAGACATTTCATTACCCCATCATCATCAGTGTTAAAAGGGAGTGAGGTTTGCTCTCTGTTTATATACAGTACATGAAGATTTATGAGACCAATAACCAAGCATTTTTACTACCAAGCAGTAAACAATACCCTAATCAAGAAACTACCAATCCAAACAGTAAGCAGCCTTATCAAGGAGCCACCAAGAACATTTCCATCAACACTGGGACAAAACAGGACAAGCCACTAGTATATAAACAGAGAGCAAGCCAATTAATGACATTTTTTGGTGCATGGGTTTGAAAAGGGGAACAAAATGAAGTCTGTAAATTCCATGGAATATCAGAAGAATATAGGATTTCTGGAATCCACATGTCTATTCAGAGCTTGGTCTCTTAAAAAGAAAGTTACTCCTAAGTAACTCATGGGGTACAGCCACAAGGAGCATAGGGCAGCAGAAGCAAGGACTTCTGCTTCAAACTGCTGCGACAAATCGCAAAGACACATTGAAATGGTAATTTTTCTGAATGACTCAATCATCAGTTTAAAAGCATGAAAAGATTGGAGGGGGCTTTTAGCATAGTTTTCTCATATATTAGGACATGCCTCAGTAGTGATTTAATTAGAAGTAACTGAAATGGTTTATCTAAAACTGCTGCATGTTAGGAATCCAAGCTTTACAGTTTCATATCAAAAGCATTTGTTGATTAATGTTTTAAATTCCCTCTTATTTTTTTTTAATTGATTCTCCAATTAGGGTATTTTCTGACTTTTCAGAGATATGTTTAAATACTCCAAATAAACACATAGCTTGTTTTTATTTCTTATTTTATTTTAGCCTCATATTATCTCCTTCGGCTAAAATAATATTAAATCAAGGATACTAAACCACCAATTTTTGTGAAATATTCTTATCATAGGCTATAGATGGCCTAGATGCTTCGCTCTTATCGTAGGGACATCATATTGTAGCTGCAAAATATGGATATGCAAGGGACTCCACATTTTAAAAAGATTGTTTCTGCCAAATTGGTGTTTTGGGATGCATTTGCATCAGTGGCGTGATTCAAAATTTTTTACTACTGGTTCTGTGGGCGGGGGCTTGTTGGGTATGGCAGGGGAAGGAGACTGTAAAATCTCCAGTCAGAGGTGGGATTTGCCAGTTCTCCGAACTACTCAAAATTTCTGCTATTGGTTCTCCAGAACTGGTCAGAATACCACCTCTGATTTGCTTGTTTGACATCATTGCCTCTTTCTGCAAAAAAATGCTCAACTTTTCAGGAATGGATCTGATTTGCTTTTACATTTCAGGTTTTATCCAAATTATTACTTTTTGTTACTGCTTCTCTAGTCACATGTGGGTTTTTTTTTTACATTTACTCAACTTCATTCCAATTCCTTTCAGTGTCAAAACTTTTTCAATCTCTCACTTCCGAATGGACATACAACACTTAACTTGATTTAGTCCTGATCCTTTGCTTCTGTCACTAATCTGCTTGGATCATTTGTTGGAATGTAAGGATTCCAGACTGGTTGCTCTCTTAACTGCACCCTCTGGCTGATTCAGGGCTAATTTTTGTGGCATTAAATGGGGCTGGCTGCAGTTTGGTGGAACAATCTTTAAGCAGTCTCCTTTAGCCAGAATTCTATGTTGCGCTAAGGTGTTGTCATGTTAAATGCCATTTCCTTTACTGAGAAATTTCTGTAGCCTAGGATGACCTTCCCTTGCAGCTGAATGTGAGGCTCAGATTGCAATTTGCAAAACAGCACCCGCTAGTTTGAGAGTTACTTTTGACAAAGAGACGAAGGCTGCCTTTGCAGTGCCCTCGCTGGAGGCAAGACAGCAAGACCAAAGAAGTCAATGGCCCTGAAAGTCCCAGGTTGTTCCAAGTGATAAATATCTAAGTGATGACCTCTGTACCTAGTGACTGCTTTTTAGGGGTCATGCTGCAAAGAAAATGGAATAGAAAACTGCCAAGTATAAATGAGAAGAAATGTTTGATCTCTTAGTTTTTTTATGCTAAGGGGGGAGAAAAATAGTAAACTCTCTTTTAAGTCAAGCTTAATTTCTGTGGATCTTTACAGATGAATCTTTACAGCAGAGGGAACGTGATTTGTCATTGCTTTAGAACAGTGTTGGCAAACCTTTTCAGCACCAAGTGCCAAAACAAGAGCTCGCACATGCGGGGGAGTGCCGGAAACCGAAAGAGCAGCTTCTAGTTTCCGGTGTGTGCATGCATGCCAGCCACTGGTCTTCCAGTTTTGTTGTGCATGCACATGAATGACCAGATGAATGGTGTGCATAGTTGCGCCAGAAACCAAAAGGTCAGCCCACTGATGCGCACATGCATGCCAGGGCTGCTCTTCTGGTTTCCAATGCCCCATGAACACAAAGACCAGTTGGCTGGCATGCATGCACACCCCGGAACACGGAAGAGTGAATGGGCTATGGCTGGCATGCCCAGAGAAATGGCTCTGCAGGACACTTCTGGCACATGCACCATAGGTTCGCCATTATGGCCTTAGAATCATAGGATCATAGAGTTGGAAGGGACTTTGAGGTCTTCTAGAGAAGTTGTGGGATTCAAACATTTTTACTACCGGTTCTGTAGGTGTGGCTTGGTGGGCGTGGCTTGGTGGGCGCAGCAGGGAAATAAACTGCAAAATCTCCATTCCCTCCCCACCCCACTAACCTGCTTTCTAGCTCCATTCTCTTGTGGAGAGGCCAGTCAGAGGTGGTATTTGCCAGTTTTTCAAACTACTCAAAATTTCCACTACTGGTTCTCCAGAACTGATCAGAACCTGCTGAATACCACCTCTGCTTCTAGACCAATTCTCTGCCCAAGACAGGAGTCTTCATACCTTGATACAATCAAGATCAAAGGAGGTACTAATACCATTCTGGAAAGCCTTAGTAAGACCACACCTAGAGTAGTGCATCCAGTTTTAGACATCACACTATAAAAAGATGTTGAGGCTCTAGGAAACATGCAGAGAAGAGCAACCAGGATGATAAGGAGACTGGAGAATAAAACATACACTGAACAGTTGCAGGAACTGGGCCTGGCTAGTCTAGTGAAGAGAAGGACCAGGGGAGACATGATAGCAGTACTCCAATATTTGAGGGGCTGCCAAAGAGAGGAAGAGATCAAGCTATTTTCTGCAGCATCTGTAGGCCAGACAAGGAATAATGGATGGAAACTGAACAAGGAGCGATTTAACCTGGAAATAAGGAGAAACTTTCTGACAGTGAGAACAATCAACCCATGGAACAGAAGTTGCCTTCAGAAGTTGTGTGAGTTTCATCACTGGAAACTTTTAAAAAACTTTTTAAAAACTCCCGATTGGGCGTGGGGTTGGACTAGATGACCTACAAGGTCCCTTCCAATTCTGATTGTTTGTATCTCAGACAAAGGATTGTCCCATCTTTTCTTGAAAACCTTCAGTGATGGAACACCCACAACTTCAGGAGGCAAAATGTTCCATTGATTAATCAGGAAATTCCTCTTTATTTTGAGGTTGGATCATCCTCCGATGATCTTGCACCCATTACTTCTTGTCTTGCCCTCAAGTGCTTTGGGGAACAAATGGACTCTTCCCTGTGGCAGCCCTTCAAGTATTGGAAGATGGCTATCATGTCTCCCCTAAGCCGCCTCCTACTTAGGGTAAATATATCTAATTTCCTTAGCCATTTACAATATGATTTAGCCTCCAGATTCTTGAGGCTTTCGAGAAGAGATTAGACTGCCATTTTTTAGAAATGGTGTAGGGTTTCCTGCTTGGGAAGAGGGTTGGACTAGATGACCTACATGGTCCCTTCCACCTCTGATTATCTGTTATCTGATTTCAGTAACAGAGTGGTCAACATCTGGAACACCCTACCCGACTCCATTGTTGCAGCCTCAACCCCTCACAGCTTTAACCTCAAACTGTCTACTGTGGACCTCACCCCATTCCTAAAAGGGGAGTGCCGGAAACCGAAAGAGCAGCTTCTAGTTTCTGGTGTGCGCATGCATGCCAGCCACTGGACTTCCAGTTTTGTTGTGCATGCACATGCAATGACCAGATGAATGGTGTGCATGCTTACGCCAGAAACCAAAAGGGGACGGGCATAAGCACACCTGCGTGCCTAGCATCCCTGTCTTACCCTCCCCATTTATCTGTATTTATTTTCTTTGTTTTTGTTTATGATCATACTTATACTTGTTATCTTGTACATGTTTGACAAATAAATAAATATATACATGCATAAATAGTCATCAACATGTCCTCAGCTCTTGCATTTGTCACCTTCCAAGCTCCAGTTGACTTTTTCTGCTCTGTGTTTGATCATTGAACTGTTTCTTACACTGGAATTCTTTGCCATGATATCAGCAATAACCTCCAACCTGGATGACTTCACACAGAGATCTAATAAATTCAGGAAGCACCCATCCATTAAAGGCAGTTGGGCTTAATATCCTATAGGGGAGGGCAGCCAAAACCGTGGCCCACAGGCTGGATGCGTCATGCGCTGGCTACTCCCACGCCTGGTTTAGCAAAGAGGAAAAAAGTCATGCAACTCCACCGTGATGACACGAGTTTGACATCCCTGCTATAGGGATTATGCCTTTGCATTCTACTTCAATATGTGTCTCTTGCAAGACCATTTTTGTCAAAGCTCAGGAGGTTCAGTATTGCAAGTATTCCCCCTAGCTCAGTGGTGGGATTCAAATTTTTTTACTACTGGTTCTGTGGACGTGGCTTGGTGGGCGTGGCAAGGGAAGGATATTGTAAAATCTCCAGTCGGAGGTGGTATTTGCCGGTTCTCTGAACTACTCAAAATTTCTGCCAGTGGTTCTCCGGAACTGGTCAGAACCTGCTGAACACGACCTCTGCACTGGCTCTTAATGAAAACAGGTCACTTTTTACGATATTTCATTTTTGCCAGCAGCTGAGAAAGATAAATTCCCCCACACCAGATCCATTTTAGAGATCCATTTCAGCCTATGGTGACAAAAAAATAGAAATTTGGTAGCACCCTTTTTGACGAACCACTGTCATTGATCGTTTTATCCTCCATGAGGATGCTGCAACAATTGTAAGTGTGAAAAACAACCATTAGTCATTTTTTTTTCAGAATAACAGAGTTGGAAGGGATCTTGAAGGTCTTCTAGTCCAACCTGCTACTTAACCACCCTATACCATTCCAAAGAATTGCCTGTCCAGTTTCTTCTTAAGAACCACCAGTGTTGGAGCATGTACAACTCCTAAAGGAAAGTCAACCCATTGGTTAATTGTTCTAACTCTCAGGAAATTACTTCTTAATTCTAGATTGCTTCTCTCCTTGATTAGTTTCCATTCATTGCTTTTTATCCTGCCTTCAGGTGCTTTGGAGAATAGCTTGACTCCTCTTCTTTATGGCAGCCCCTCAAATATTGGAATACTGCTATCATGCCACCCCCTAGTCCTTTTTTTCACTGGACTAGCCATGCCCAATTCCTGCAATTATATATGGTTCACAATTTAGTGTGGTTTGAAACATCATAAAATGAATGGTGGCAAATCAGGATAACCTGTATCACTTTGGGAAGAAACAACATTGCAAAAGAAAACTTGTTCCTAAGAAATTTTAGGAATAGTTCTCCGTAGATTTGCACTTAGCAACGGGAAAAGAATAAAATACTATTTTACATCATGCATTCTTGTCTCCTTTTTCTCTTTTGTTTCCAGAAAGTTCAGCAATACACAGTCATCATTCAGGCCACCGATATGGAAGGAAACCTTAACTACGGTCTCTCGAACACAGCGACAGCAATCATTATGGTGACAGATGTGAACGACAACCCACCCGAATTCACTAGCAGCACCGTAAGTATCAATACATCAGCACAATGATCTATGGATGCACAGCATGTTTGTAATTCATGGGCATTTGATATGGCTTTGTCTCTTGTTTGCTGGCTTAGCAGATAGGGAGCACTTGACAGATAACGGAGTAACTGGAGATTTTCAGCGAATAAAAATGGAGAGAGGCTGTGAAAAAATGATTCATGACCAAACACAGCTATCTGGCTACCACTTTGTTCTGAGGCAGTGAAAAATGGCGGGTAGGAGTCAAGCAGAGGGACAGCGCCAAAAAAATATTACAGCTTTTGCCTCTCTGTGACAAGAGTTTATTTTTCCTCTCAGAGTTTTTCCACAGAAGACATCAATATCACATTTGATCTTCTCTTTTGCACAATGTGTGTGAAGGGCTAAAACTCGTTCATGCAACTTATTAAAATGCCAGGCCAAAGCAAAGCATCACCGCTTTAGCCAAGGGAAGCTTTTGTTCGTACTGCCTAGGTTTGGTCTATGGTCTACATCCCAGTGGTGGGATTCAAAAAAATTTACTACCAGTTCTGTGGACATGGCTTGGTGGGTGTGGCTTGGTGGGCATGGCTTTGTGGGCGTGGCAAGGGAAGGATACTGTAAAATTCCCATTCCCTCCCCACCCCAGTAACCTGCATTCCAGCTCTGTTCTCCTGTGCAGGGCAACAGAGAAAAGATGGAGGTGTGGCCAGTTAGAAGTAGTATTTGCTGGTTCTCTGAACTGCTCAAAATTTCTGCTGCTGGTTCTCCAGAACTGGTCAGAACCTGCTGAATGCCACCTCTGGTCTACATGTCTATGGAGATTCTCACTCATCTAGGTCATGGCTCCAAGAAGCAACTGGACTTTCTGGTCTTTCTTTGAAAATGTTTCTCTTCTCATCCAAGAAGCTTCTTCAGCTCCTACTGGATCCAAGACTGGATCCTTCTATTCCCCACTGTGCAGTCAGAGCTGCAGAAGCTTCTTGGATCAGAAGCGAAACGTCTTCAAAGAAAAACCAAGAAGTCCAGTTGCCTCTTGAAAAAAAAAAAAAAAANAGAAAAACCAAGAAGTCCAGTTGCCTCTTGAAAAAAAAAAAAAAAGCACCTTTGGGACAATATGATCTACAGTTATGGCTCAGTCAGCTTCAAGTTTCACGTCGAAATTGGACTTAGTTGAAGTAGCTTGTCTCCTGAACGTACACAAAGGGCAAGAAGATGCTCAGAAACTATAGTACACAAAAGCTTTATTTGTTCATATAGCCGTCCAACTCACGCTTGTTGATCTCGGATGGCTTACAGAAGTAAAACTCCAAATACAGAATCCAGTGAAAACTCACCACCCTTCTGGTGACGACAATCAAACAAACCAATTGATGGGTTTCATATCATCCTGGGGTTCTCAGGCCTGTTGGCAAAATCAGGTCTTTGAGGCCTCCCAAAAGACCATCAAAATGAGAGACAATAATTTCTCTGCTCTGGTTGATAATCTACAAGGAGAGAGCTACCACAGAGAAGGTCCTTGTTCTTGGTCTCATTAGATGTAACAGAACAAAAACAGAATAACAATTGACCACAACTGAGCCCAAAAATTCCATTGCTAAATGAGACAATTATTCAGTGAATTTTGCCTCATTTTATCAACTTTCTTGCCACAGGTGTTCAGTGAATCATTGCCATTGTTATATTCGTAACATGGTTGTTAAATGAATCTGGCTTCTTCATTGACTTTTTTTGTCAAAAGGTTGCAAAAAGGGATCACATGACCCCAAAACATTGCAACCTTCATAAATATGAGTCAATTGCTAAGCATCTGAATTTTGATCATGTGACCATAGGGAGACTGCAACGGTGGTAAGTGTGAAAAATGGTCATAAGTCACCTTCTTCAGTGACATTGTAACTTTGAATGGTCAATAAATGAACTGTTGTAACTCAAGGATTAGTTGTATTTTGATATAAAACTTCCCACAAGTATCATGAAGGGAGTTTGGAAGAACTTTCCCTTCTGAAAAGAAAGAACATTCCAGAGAACGGTAGATTATTCTCTGATGGAACAAAATTGTGCACACCATGCCTCGTGAAGATAGTATACTTAAGTGCTCTAAGTAACCCTGTCATTTCATTGGCTCTTACTATGGAGTGTAAAACCATTCCTTTCGTGTCAGTCTGAACTTCCTCGAGTATCTAGTGCTTGCAGTAGTTTGGAAGGTAAGATGGCAAGTTTCAAATGACAGGTTAGCAAAGATCAAAAGAGGTTTCTTTGTTCTTTTATTTGAGTGAAATGTGGTGACATCTAGTGGTTATGTTATTTTTTAATATTTACTGTATGTTCATACATTCTTGTCAAAGATACTGCACTAATACACAGAAGTTTAAATGTTTATCAACAGTCTGTGGAAATCCATGCACTTCTTGGGTGTAATGTAAGAAAAGTTTACTCTTGTTGGGATTTAAATCTGATATATTTTATTGCAATTAGCCAATGGAAAAGGGAGGGAGGGAGAGAGGAAGGAAGGAAGGAAGGAAAGAAGGAAGGAAGGAAGGACTAGTCATATCAAATGCACAAATGCTAGTTTTACGTACTCATCTGGCAGAATGAATATAAATAATGCTTGTCTCTCAGAAAACAAATATTTTTTAACATGAATCTTACTGCTTTCAGTGTAAAATGTATAGCTAATGATTTCAAATATTGAAAATCTGAAGTGTCTTCTATGGTATTTTGAGACACTTTATCCCATTGTACCAACCTCTAAAGATCTCTGTCATTCTCAATTAATTTTCAATTATTTACTTTCCAAAGAAAATATCTTGCCTCATCAAGCAATCACTTGACATTGTTATATTTTTGCACGTAAGGAATAATAGAAGACTGGGTTTCACTATCAGAATGACGTCAAATAAAAGTCCTAGGAATACTTTACACAATGCAAAAAGTCTATGGAGATTCTCAGTCATCCAAGTCATGGTTGTCCCAAAGGTGCTTTTTCAGGAGGCAAATGGGCTTTCTTCTTGTTGTTTTTCTTTGAAGACGCTTTGCTTCTCATCCAAGAAGCTTCTTCAGCTCTGACTGGATGAGGGGTAATGGAAGGATTTATATTCCTTGCAGACAGTTGGTCATTTGTATTCTTTCAGAGAGTTGTTGAGGCTATTTGGTGGTTTATCTATCTCCTCAGGGTCACCTGAGTAGGGCCAATAGCTGTGGAGCCTTCTTGGCTGTAGGATGTTTTCTGGCCTGTGTTGCTTCACTATTGAAGAAAAAGGGCTCAATGACTCTCTAAATGTGGCCTCAATGACTAAAAGAATGCAAATGACCAGCTGTCTGCAAGGAATATAAATCCTTCCCTTCCACACCATCCAGTCAGAGCTGAAGAAGTTTCTTGAATGAGAAGCAAAACATCTTCAAAGAAAGAAAGAAAGTAAAAACAGTCCAGCTGCTTTCTGAAAAAGCACCTTTGGGATTTATACAATGCACTTCAGCCTGTGATTTCAATGGGACACAATAGCATTCTCCAAAAACCTGAAAACCTACCACAGAGAAAAGGATAGGTCCCTACTCTTTGTTATCTCAGAGACCACCTTAAATTCAAAATTAACGATTTTGATTGAAGGTTCATACTAACTTTCTTTACAGTAAGGGTAGTTAGATAATGGAATCAATTATAATGATGTGAATTCTGTCCTGCTGGAGGTTTTCAAGCAAAGGTTAGACAGTCATCTGTTAGGGATGCAGTAGGCAAAGGTAGTCTTTGATCACAATGGAGCCCAAAATTTCTGTCCATATGTAAATATTTGTTAAATGATTTTATTTGTCTCGTTTTACAACTTTTCTCACCGCAGGTATTAAGTGAATCACTGGAGTTATTAAGTTAGTAACATGGTTATTAAATGAATCTGCCTTTCTCAATGACTTTGCTTGTATAGAAAGTTGCAAAAAGTGACTACCTGATTCCTGAACATTGCAGCCATCATAAATATGAATCAGTTGCCGAGCATCCCAATTTTGATTATATTGTATGACTGTGAGGTTACTGCAACAGTTGTAATTTTTTCAGTCCGGTAATAAATTTGGATGGTCACTAAATGAACTGTTGTAAGTTGAGGGACAAACTGTCACTGAGAAGAAATTTGGACTAGATTCTTCAAGATGTTCTCCAGATATTTATCCAAGGTTGCAGAAGTGGTATTCAGCAGGTTCTGACCAGTTCTGGAGAACCGGTAGTGGGCATTTTGAGTAGTTCAGAGAACAAGCAAATACCACCTCTGACTGGCCCCACCCCTATCTATTCTCCACCTCCTGAGTCCCAGCTGATTGGCTGGGTCTTCTTTTGTTGCCCTGCACAGGAGAATGGAGCTGGAAAGCAGGTTAGTGGGGTGGGAAAGGAATAGGATTTTGCAGTAACCTTCCCCCAGGAGTGGGGTAGGAATGGAGATTTTACAGTATCCTTTCCCTGCCACGCCCACCAAGCCATGCCACAGAACTGGCAGTAAAAATTTTTGAATCCCACCACTGCAAGGTTGGCAGAGAACCTATAGTAGCTGTGCTGAGAAGAGGATATAGACCAATGTTTCTTGACCTTGGCAATTTGAAGATTTGTAGATTTCAATTCCCAGAATTACTCAGGCGCCGCCAGTGTGTGAAATTACAGCATGATGGCTGAGGAATTCTGGGAGTTGAAATCCACACCTCTTCAAGTTGCCAAGGTTGAGAAACACCGACTTAGACTGTGTGGGATATTATCACACAAAGCACTAATAAATTCAACTTTTTACTTTTCTCTGGACTAAAAATTCAGAGATAATCTTCTCAATAATGAATTCCTGTTACATTTCAATGCCTCCCAGCACACAAGACTGGCAGTTCTACGCCCATATTATTTTGTTATTCTTGAAGCAAATAATGCAAGTATTAAAACCATAAGGAAAACATAGGGAGGCTTTAGAAACTAAATATTATCATTGGACAAGCAGCCCTAGGATGGAATTTTGAAACTGAAGTTCAACAGGTCAATAGGTCTACTCAGGTGGAGACCATCTGAGAATGCTGGCTTGATATTCATGAAAAAAACATGCTTAGAATATAAATGTGTTGAATCAATAGAAAAGCAAAGGAAATTTTGATGTTTGGCAAGGCATATGGTAAAAGTGCAGAATGGACAATGTTAGACTTGATCAATTCTTCTTGCATTCAATGGATAAACATTCTGAAGTTCCCAGTTGGTTTATCACAAACAAAAGTAATGAGGGGAGCCTGGGTAAGACCCCACTTGGAATACTGCATCCAGTTTTCATCGCCAAAATATAAAAAGGAATATTGAGACTCTAGAAAGAGTGCAGAGAAGAACAACAAAGATGATGAGGGGATTGGAGACTAAAACATACAAAGAACAGTTACAGGAACTGGGTATGTCTAGTCTAGTGAAAAGAAGGAGTAGGAGAAATATGACAGCAGTGTTCAACTAACCAAGGGGCTGCCACAAAGAAGAAGCAATCAATCTGTTCTCCAAAGCATCTGAAGGCAGGACAAGAAGCAATGGATGGAAACTAATCAAGGATAAAAGCAAGTTAGAAATAAGGAGAAATTTCCTGAGAGAGCGAAAACAATCAATCAGTGGGACGACTTGCCTCCAGAAGTTGTAGATGCTCCAACACTGAAGATTTTTAAGAGGAGATTGGACAACCACTTGTCTGAAATGGTATATGGTTTCCTGCTTGAGTAGAGTGCTGGAAGAGAAGACCTCCAAGGTCCCTTCCAACTCTGTTATTTTCTTCGAAGTTGGATTCCCTCAATGCCTATGTGATTCACTTAACCGCAATGATTTGTTTAACAACTTTTGCAAAAGAGTTTGTAAAATCGGGTGCGGCTCACTTAACCCCTATCTTGCTTAGCTATAGAAATTCTCTCCTCTTACAAATTGTAATCCTAGGTCAAGGACTATCTCTACAGCAAAGGTTTAGCATTTTCTTAATGGAAAGAATGTAACTCCGAACTTTTACCAAGCTAGATGGTGATTTGAAACACTTGTGCCCTGAGTTACAGCAGAAAAGATGCTCTCCACCCCACCCAAACAATAGCAAGGGAGTGCTATGTCAAGAGCAGTGCCAGAAAAAAGAAAAAGAAATCAAGGACTCAAATCTGGCACTAAAGCACCCGAAAGCGTCTCTCGTCGTGTTCTTAAATTACATGTCAATCACAGAAAATAGTTGGAGACTTAATAGTTTTAGGATAAAAATGTATTGCAAAAGGACATAACCATGCATTGCTGCTACAGTCTGCGTGCTCCACAGCAGGAATTATTGCTTCAACTCAAAGCAGGATGACAGCAGAAGAAATTAGGAGGCCAGAGGCATCCATGGAGGCTCAGAAAAGTCAATATGGCAGATAGAGCCACACAATGGAAGCCTTGTTCATTTTTTTTCACGTGTTATATGTGCAACATAAATAAAAAAGGGACTTTCCTTCAAACATGCAATCATGGCAGCCATCTCAACATTTTTAGCCTAAGAGCCATGGTGGCGCAGTGGTTAGAATGCGCCCTCCCAGCTGCCTGCTAATTTGACAGTTCGGAATCTCACTAGGGCTCAAGGATTGAGCTCAGCCTTCACCTTACTGAGTGTGAGTAAAAATGAAGACCCAGATTGATTGAGGTCAATAGTCTGTCTCTGTAAACCCCTTGGAGAGGACTGCTAAAGCACTGTGAAGCAGTATATAAGTCTAAGTGTGAATAATATTTATTTATTTATTATTTTGTCAATTTGCTTACAAGATAATAGGTATAAGTAAAAAACAATAGTTATGAATACATGGATACATGTAAGAAAATAAAAAATAAAAGAAACAATAGGACTAGGACGGTAGGCACATTGGTGTGCTTATGCACCGCCCCCCTACACGATCTCTTAGTGAAGGGTGAGCGTCCAATAGTTAACAGACATTCGTAAGGTAGTAAAAGTTTTTGGGGCTTGTAAGGGAAGAAACCATGCAGAGATCAGGTAGAGTACTCCAGACATTTGCCACTCTGTGTGCTGAAGTCGTCATTTCCTCGCACATCAACGTTATTGTGGGACTTTAACCTTGAGGTTTGTAATCTATTGTGTGCTTGTGTGTTGTTATGGTTGAAGCTGAAATATGCATTGAGAGAGTAGGCCATTGCAATGTCATGATTTAATATACTAGCACTGAGATCGCACCAAACCGGTGGCGTAGTTGCTAGATTTCCTGAGATCTAGAATTTTTCTCCATATGGACTTGTTTATGATGCAGAGTGGTCGCAATTTTACACCATTATTTATGACCATTAGAATTCCAGTGGCAATTCAAAATAGGGACGGTTAGGTCTGTTTTTCATAATTTAAAAGTTGCAGCATCTCCGTGCTCACCGTGACAAAATTTCAGTTGCCTTGGCCAACTGGCGATGTATCAATAACGGTTGCAATGTCGTGCTCACGTGATCACTGCTTTTGTGACCTTCTGAAGAATGAGCAGATCAACAGGAAAGTCAGATTCACTCAACAGTTGTATTACTAAACTTTAAACAACTGGGTCGATTCACTTAACACTGTGGCAAGAGAAAGGTTGGTAAAGTGGGGTGTAAAGGGGCTCACTTACACACTGTGCAATGGAAATTGTCGGACCTCTCTTGCTATATAAGTCAAGGCCCCTGTATTTTTTTTTTCATCAGGAAATATAGGCATCGACGCTGATTCTGGCTCTAGATTATTGTCTTGGCTACGATTATAAATAGATTTGTGGAAATAATTTGAAATATTTCCTATTGGGAAGAAGAGACAGCTCCTCATAAATGCCACGGCGCTAAATCAGAAATTCTGCAATCGAGAACAATCAATTTAAGGAATAGTTTCTGAGCAGTGACGCTGTCTGTGACTGATAATTTTGACAGGAATGATCGCCTGACTGAAGCAGCGAGTTCAGTCATATCCCCACAGCTGTTTATCAAATAGAAAGTTATGCCTGCATAAGAAAGATAAAGAACTAATTATCTTATTACATAAATCTGTGCGCATATATATCTCGCAGTCTGTGATGCTCAAAGAATAAAACCAGCTCAGGATTCATTTCTACCAACTTCTGATGAGCAACATATTAAATCCTATCTGCGCAATTATTTTCTTTAAAGGAAAAAATATTAACTTTGTTTATACCTTACCTCTGTTATAAGAATCAGCTAATGCTGGATTTCATTACTTAGGGATAGTTTACTTTTTTGGGGAGAATATGATCAGATCTTGCCTATGTATAAAAGACATTAAAAAAAAATAATAACCAGGAGTCAGGATCTGTGCTATATAGGTAGTCCTCAACCTAGAACCACAATTGAGCCCAAAATTTTTGTTGCTGAGCAAGACAGTAACTTAGTGAGTTGTGCCCCTCCATGGGGGCATGGGACCATAGAGGTCTTACAGTCCAACCCCTTACTCAAGGCAAGAGACCTTATACCATCCTGGTCAAATAGCTGTCCAATCTTTTCTTTTTTTTAGAAAAAAAATATTAAGTAATTATTAAAATTTGGACACACAGTGCAACGTTTCTGGCATTTGTCTTTTCCAATCTTTTTCTTGAAAACCTCCAGTGATGAGCCACCCACAGTTCCAGGGACACAAGCTGATTAATTGTTCTGCCTGTCAGGAAACTACTCCTTTTTATTTTTATAATTTTATTAATTTATAATATGACATACAAAAAGAATACAAAAGCAAATATTGGAGAAATTAGGAAAGGGGAAGTGGATAGTGTGGATAGTTACTTCCTACTCCTTTGCTGCAGTAGAATAAAGCATAAGTATCTAACTTTTTACTTTTTTATATCAATAGAATCTAGTCATTTCTATAACAAATCTATCAACTCAGTAAAACCCAAAATCAAAGTTTCATTTCCCCACCACCACCACCTCAAGCACAAAGTCCAGAAGTGGTCTCCAAGTCGAAATGAAAGGGGTTGGTTTTTTTTGGTTGATCAGAACAGTCAATTTAGCAATCTCTGCTAACTCCATCAGGTTTTGCAGCCATTCATCCATTGTGGGGATCCAGATGACCTTCCATTTCTGTGCATAAAGTCGTCTTGCTGCCATCAACATATATAACATCAAAGTTCCAAATTTTTTTTCCAAGTCTTGTTCTATTAAACCCAAAAGAAAATTCTCTGGTTTTCTTTCTATATTTATTTTAAGCATTTTCTGTATTGAGATATGAATCTTACTCCAATATTTCTTTGCTTTATCACACGTCCACCATAGATGATAAAAAGTCCCTTCTTTTTACATTTACATTTCCTACATTCATTTGAGTACTTGTATATATTCTTGACAATTTATCTGGAGTTAAATACCAACGATACATCATCTGATAGAAATTTTCTTTTAAATTATAATTTAATGTACACTTTAAACCTTTATTCCACATATTCTCCCGCTGTTCAAGCATTACATTATATCCAAAATTACTCCTTAAATCTAGGTTGGATCTCTTGTTATTTAATTTCCATCCATTAATTCTTGTCTTATCCTCAGGTGCTTTGGAGAATAAGTCAATCCCTTCTTCTCTATGACAGCCCCTCAAATACTGGAAGACAGTAATCATGCCTCCCCCCCACTCCTAATCCTTGTCTTGAATTCTTTGGATTTCCTCAATCCAAGATCAGGATTAAGTTCCATCTGGCTTCTCAGAGCTTGGGGTGGAACACCCTTCTGCGTAAGACACGGTGTCAGCGTACCAAGTAACAATCGCCAAAGTAAAAGACTCCAAGACTGTCATCTTCTCAAAGATCCATTTATTAGAAATGTCATACTGGCACATCTGAAGAAAACCTGAACCTGAGATTTCTGGGTTTTCCCTAGCCCAAAAAAAAACCAAAATCCAACTCCTGCTGTTCTGACCCAAGCCCTGTTCAAATTAAACAGACACAAATTATGTATAAAAGCAAACCTTTTTTAAAGTGGTGCTGGGAATTCAGTGCATTCCCAGCCAAGAGACATGTAAACCGAATTGTCTGATATCAAAAGCAAGCCCCTTCAAGGTTGCAGAAGGCTGCCAAGAACAGAAGACTAATTACTGATTAAATATCCACCAACAGAAGTTTCAAAAACAAACCGGAGTAAGCAGGGCTTCAACGAGGACTATGAGTCTAAAGAACTTCTTTGCTTTCTGCAAAGAACCATCCCCGAGGGCTAGTTTATATTCCTTATGGGAGGGGCCATCACCTTCTAGCCTTACTCCCAAGTCACCCTTGCTGCTTCAGCTGCTCTTTCCTTCGAGCAGCCCTGCGCGCATGCGCACTGGGCACAGGCTCTCTGGAGTCCTTTGCATCACTGCTGCCAGACTCCACAATCTCTGAAGACAGCACCCCACTCTCCAATAGTCCTAGCCCCATCCCTGCATCACACGCAGGCCTCTTGTCCGAGTCCTCGCTATCAGAGACCTTTGCTGTCCATACCTGCTGCCAGTGAATGACAACACCTGCACCCCATAGTTCATCACATGATCCAATCATTACTTCTTTCCAACTGGAGACTATCCCCAGGCACTCCCCTCCAGGTGCAGAGTAAAATGTCCTTGACTCTCTGAGAAAGGAATGTTGTTGTGGCTAATTGTCCACTGCTCCTTGAAGTCCCCCTCCCAAATTCCCAGGCACTGAATATGGCAGCCCAGCCTCAAAAAAATGGCTTCCAAGATGACACATGGTTATTAGCCATCTGTGGACACCCATTTGAGGCAAACCAGTGTTTAATCAGAGAGGAGGGCCCAACAACGATTCACATAAAGTCTATTTTTATCGTATTCAATCAAGAACAATCAAGCAACCAGGAGGCGACGCCAACAAATTTGCATGATCAGACTTCTGTGTCTTAAATGTTAATTAAAAGTTAGCTTAAATTTGCCTACTGTGCAGAACTTTTTTTTCCTCTTTCCATTCCTTTTTTCCTCTCCCTCCTCGCCTCTCTCTTTTCCTGCAGCCCACGTGAAAAAAAATATTATACAGCCAGGCTGAAGTGTTTGTGTGATTAGTAGAGTGGTAGATTCTTGAGGGAGGAGGGAAGGAATAAAAACTCTGGCAATCAAGGCCTTTTTTTTCAAAGTAAAAAAAGAAAAATACTTACCTGTTTGACTTTTCAGAGCCTGAGGAGGCCCCATTAAAAGCCACTTTAATTTTTGCCCTTTGGCACAGCTTTGAGGTAGTCCTGCT
This sequence comes from Laticauda laticaudata, assembly GCA_004320025.1. NCBI lineage: Eukaryota > Metazoa > Chordata > Lepidosauria > Squamata > Elapidae > Laticauda > Laticauda laticaudata. Next base: position 995 of record BHFT01038099.1, on the reverse strand, counting down.
GAGTGTCGTTGAAGCCAAAGCAAGAAAGGAGATGCTTAAAAGCAACCCAGGTTGCAGATAACCGATTTCTTCCCAATTGCTGCTATGCTTAATCACCAATTGGACTTTCTTTACTGAATCTGGACATCAGTTGACATCCTTCCCAGGCTATGGGAAGGCTGCAGAGAGGAATCACGTTAAGGACCAAAGAGAAGAGCCATGTAGTCAGGTTTGAAGGCTGTTTGATTCACACTCCTTGATGCTTAAACAAAAACTGGGAAACAAGACAACTGGGCTGGTGGTGAACTTCCCAGAGAACCTATGGGGGTTGGAACAGAAGGGGTGGTATTCACACGACTCATTCAGCCTGGGGACTAAATTAATCCCTCTTGTGGGCTTTCACAATACACTGAATCTTCAACTATAAACCAGCATACTGGGTTAGTCGAAGGGTGTCAGAGGGTTGGAAAACGACAAGTCAGATGCAGACATGGTATAAGTTATTGTGACCATGAAAAAGAATTCATTTGGTGACACCAAAGAAGGAGTTGGGGGGCAGAAGTATTCAAGATGTTAATCTAGTTTAGGAATAGATTTAGATACTTGACTTACTTAAGTGGTTCCACAGTATCCAACCAGTAGTGCAGAAGCATGGAAGGGAGGGAGGGAGGAATGAGAATGAGAAAGGAAACGGGAGATATGGAGACAAAGAAGGCAAGGGAGGGAGGAAAGAAGGAAGGAAGGAAGGAAGGAAGGAAGGAAGGAAGGAAGGAAGGAAGGAAGGAAGGAAGGAAGGAAGGAAGGGAACTTTGTAGAGAAATTTATATTACAATTGTCCAGTGGACTCATAATTCAGCAAGCACTTATGCACATTTCTAAAGAATAAATAAGACCAGGACAATTGAATACTAGCAATATCAGTTACTTTGTGTAATAACATGTTTTGTCCGGAAAAACACGAGGTAGACCGGGTTCCAACAGCAAAGTCTTTATTTCTTAGCAAGGGTTGAGAAACG
>BHFT01038097.1:0-11464 GCA_004320025.1 Laticauda laticaudata | reverse complement strand
GCTTTCAGGTCTTTTTTCAATCTCTATGGCTTCTCTGATGATTCTGTGGCTGGGGTTTTCTATAGTGGCTAGGGTATGCTGTGTATATAAAACTGCAGCAGCAAATTTATTTACCTAATTATACTTCATTAATTGCACTAATTTTCAGGATTGCAATCTAAAACAACCTTCTGATGTTGTTTGGTAAGTTATTATTTGACCACTGAATAAATATTTTCATGATTAAAAATGTCTCTCCATTAAATAGTATTTTGTATTGCAGACAAAATCAGAAAATACTACTACTGCAATAAAAATATTACAAGGCAGAAAAACATTCATCTCAATTTAAAATACCACAACTCTCAAGACAATACATTCTGAACATGAACAAAATATCCTACATCAGAAGCAAAACAAGGGGTAAATCTGCTTTTTCAAAGGAAGAAATCAAAGACCTACAATGATCCATATTTCGAGTGTTCTCCACCCTAACATTTTTTGATGATAGCAATAGCTAATAGGGCATTTGATACTTGTCACAAATTTAAGCATTTATATGACACCTCACCCTCAGTAAATTTCATAATTTTCCCATACAAGGAATTATTACTGTGCATTGTTTAGCCAAAGTAATAATATAAAAAACATTCAAAAAGTGTGTGTGTGTTTCCTAGGATTTCCAATTTTATAGCATAAGGGAAACAAAATCTGTATTTTCAAAATTTCCAAAACGTTTACATGACTAGTGCTTACCAATACGGCCATGGCCATGACTGACGTGCCCCCTTAGTTTCCTTGTCTTCCTCAGTCTGGAAGGCTTTAAAAATATAAAAAACAAATCTGGTTATAATAAATGCATCCTATTTTTTTGAAAAATCCCCCCCCTTTACTTCGTCCATCTCTGCGGAAGGTTTTCTACAATCTCTATTTATACCAAAAANAAAAAAAAAAAAAAAAACCAAGATTTTTGCATTGGATCTGCTTCATTGATTACGTTTTTTTTTTTAAATAATAATAATAGCAAGATGCCTGGAGAAAAAAAAACACACAGGGAATTTGTTTTCGTGGTGGCAGAAGACACGGCTCTCCGATCACTTTCTTTCAGGGAATGGTGGGCTTCGATCCAACCCCAACAAATAATTAAACCCAATAACATTAAAAGTGGATCGGCTCCCGTCCTTCCACGAACATCTAACGAAGGTGGCTTTCCCCCGCTCCCGCCAGCCCAGCCCTCCGCCGGGGAAGTCTCCCTCCCTCAAGGCAACCTCTCCACCGAATATGGAGAGACATACAGCCGAAGGGCTGGGCAGCCCCGCCAAAAGCAGCAAGCGAAACCCGCGCGGCGTCTCCCTAGCCCGACAAAAAAGGAGCCAGAAACCCCGCCAGCCCCAAGACTAACCACGTTGCTCCCGACCTACCATCTTGCTCGATCGGCCACAAAAAGAACGAAGGAAGTTGGAAGCAACGTCTCGCGAGATTTCGCGGCCCAGAAAAGATCTTTTTCTCGCGATCGAGAGAGAGAGAGAGAGAGAGAGACGCTTCCGGTTCCGGTTTCTCCAAAATGGGGTTTTCTTTAAACTTGGTAGCAATTTAGGAATTTTGAAAGAATAAAGCTGTGTGAGATANGAGAGACGCTTCCGGTTCCGGTTCCGGTTTCTCCAAAATGGGGTTTTCTTTAAACTTGGTAGCAATTTAGGAATTTTGAAAGAATAAAGCTGTGTGAGATAATTTTTTTTTGTTTCGCTTTCGAGTAATCCTATCCCGTTTTCCTTCCTGTTTTTTTTTAAATAACTTTTTATGGTGGGTTTGGTGGTTGACTGCTTAATAAAACACGAACGTTGGAAGGTGGAATAGAATAGAATAGAATAGAATAGAATAGAATAGAATAGAATTCTTTATTGGCCAAGTGTGATTGGACACACAAGGAATTTGTCTTGGTGTAAATACTCTCAGTGTACATAAAGAAAAGGTACATTCATTAAGAATCAAGAATCATAACGAACAATGATAATCATAGGGTACAATCAAATCATACAAGGAAACAGTCAGGTGGGAGGGGATGGGTAATAAGGACGGGTGAGAAGATTAACAGCAATACCGTGTTTCTTATAAAATAAGGCCAGGTCTTATATTTTTTTTGAGCCCCGAAAAAATGGCTAGGCCGTCTTTTGGGGGAGACTTAATTCCCCCCGTTGCATCCTCATCTAGAGCACCTTGTGGGCAGCCTCCTAACAGGTGATCGTGGCCACCACGAACAGCTACCAGCCACTCCTAACGGGTGATCGTGGCAGAGTGCAGAGAGCTCCCTACTCCCACCAAACACCTTTGCTGCAGACCCGAGACCTTCGGCGCCCGCCTCTGTTGCTTTCCCTTCTGCCCATGCCGCCGCCACGTTTGGAGTTGCCGCTTCCGTGTTTGGAGCACCACGGCCGTTTGGAGCGCAACCACCGTTTGAAGCACTGCCACATTTGGAACTGCCACTTCTGCGTTTGGAGCTGCCTCTGTGTTTGGACCGCCGCCGCTGTTTGGAGCGCATTTGGAGCGGCAGAGACGCTCCAAATGGCGGTGGCGGTCCAAATAGCAGCGGTGCTCCAAACACAGAAGCGGCAGTTTCAAATGCAGCGGTCATGCTCCAAACAGTGGCAGTGCTCCAAGCATGGAAGCAGCAGCTCCAAATGCAGAGGTGAAAACTCCAAACATCATGGTGGTGCTCCAAATGCTGAAGTGGCAGTTCCAAACGGTGGCAGTGCTCCAAACAGCAGCAGTGCTCCAAATGGTGGCGGTCCAAACGTGGAAGTGGCAGGTCCAAACACGGGGATGGCATGGGCAGAAAGGAAACAACAGCGGCGGGCACCGAAGATCTCAGGTCTGCAGCAAAGGTGTTTGACGGGAGTAGAGAGCTCTCTGCGCTCCACCATGATCGCCCATTAGGAGCAGCTGGGGGTGAGGCATGACGACCCGCGGGGCGCTCCTAACGGCAAGTTGTAAGGATGTAATGCAGAGCCATGTTAACAGCACCATCTGTCGATCTATTTGCTTGGTATGCAAACTGCATGGGATCTAACAGCGGGTCCGTGATGGTTTTCAGGTGGGACAGCACAAGCCCTTCAAAGATTTTCATAACTACAGATTAACGTTAGAGCAACTGGTCTGTAGTCATTCAGTTCCTTGATGGAGGGTTTCTTTGGCACTGGGATGATGGTAGAACATTTGAAACAGGAAGGAACACAGCACAGCTCTAGTGATCAATTGAAGATTCAGGTGAAGATGGGGGCCAATTGGTCAGCCCAGACTTTTAAGCAAGAAGGAGTTATCTTGTCTGGCCCTGGTGCTTTTCCTGGCTTCTGTCTGTGTAATAGATCTTGCGCTTCTTTTTCTGTGATCACCAGAAGTTGTGAGCCCAATGGATTGGGGCTAGTTGTAGAAGGCTTGGCTGTTGTTGGTGTGTTTGAGATGTGGGTTTTGGAGATAGGTGGCTGTTAAATTTCTTGGGGATAAATCGAGGTGAAAAGTTTGGCAGTGGGCATAATTTTGATTTGCTTTATTTATAAACAAGCACATCAAAGAAGACGCAGTGTAAAAGCTCTACTGCCCTGCTTTTCTTTCAACCCAAGGAATGCGATCCGCTTCTCAAAAGCTGCCTTTCTAAAGTAATCCGCCACAGCAATCGGACATTAATCGGATATCTCATGGGTAGCCCCTAATGCAAGGGGTCTGTAAATTTGGCAACATTTAAGTCTTGCAGACTTCAACTCCCAGAATTCCCCACCGACCATTGCTGGCTGGGGAATTCTGGGAGTTGAAGTCCACAAGTTTTAAAAGTTGCCAAGTTTGGAGAGTTCTGCCCCTAATATAACTCTTATTACTCTTCCAATATTTCTTGAATTTCTGACCCTTACTCATCCTTTAGAGCAGTGGTTGCCAACTGGTGGGCCGCAGCCCAATGGTGGTCCGTGAAAAAATTTTGGTGGTCCACAGAGAAATGTCACCCCCCCAAAGCAATTGATCCAGGCTGCGCGGGAACACAAGGCTTGCATCACTTGTATTGTGGACAACACAAGGTAGTGAGGGGAGGGGGGAAAGGGTGGAGGGGGAAACTTGTCCCACTCACGCCACGTGCCTGGCCTGGCCACCAGGCTGCTTCTTTCCGCTTCTGGTTTTGTCTGCGTGCAAGGAAAGCATTAAAGTCTTTCTTTCTCTCCCCCAAATTTCACCAGAAATGGGTCTTTGGGGACCCTGCAAGGCATCCTGCTCCAAGAGGCTGCGCCAGCAAAGACTCATTTCTGGTGGAGTTTGGGGGAGAGAAAGACTTCTGCTGCTTTCCTTGCATGAAGCCAAAAGTCTCGCTCTCACTCTCTCTCCCCGATAACAGAGTTGGAAATGGTATCCTCCGATCCCAAATAAAGAATGATTGATTAGTAGGAAAACGGGGTGGGGGATTTTCCTGCAGACTTTTTTGGGGATTTTCCCATGGTCTCTGCAGACAGAGACCCTCTGTCTCCCTCTCTCCCCCCCCCAAGAACAGAGCTGAAAAGCAGGTTAGGAATATGGCTGCCTTGGAGGGGGTGTAGGGGTGTGAGGGACCTGTGTGTGTCTTTCTCTTTCTCTCCCACCAATGTCAGCAAGTCATTGTCCATCAAAATTCATTTTAGTGGTCCCTGAGATTTAAAATGACAAGCTTGGTGGTCTGACATCCAAAAGTTTGGTGACCCCTGCTTTAGAGGACAGTTAATGTGGGTTCCTCGAAAACGCTTAATCCAGGGTTCTTCAAACTTGACAGCTTTAAGACTTGTGGACTTCAACTCCCAGAATTCCTCCAGTCATGTTAGCTCAGGAATTCTGGGAGTGGAAGTCCACAAGTCTTAAACTTGCCAAGTTTGAAGACCTTTGGTATAATCCATAGTCTGATTTCTCTTAAGAGACCTCTTAAGGGACCTATATTAAATAAATCTAATCTTATTCCCTATGTGACTTTTAAAAATATCAATTAAATCATTGCCCTCACCCAAGTGTCAAACAGCAAAAATCTGACTACAGGAATTTACATTGATTGAACTCTCACTATGCCCCATTTCATCTTCTGTCCATGTGCAGTGATATATAATGGTAAGTCCTAGCTGGATCATTTGGGGCTTGCAGAGGCCACTCAAGGGGCAAAGTTCAGAGCAGGTTTTGACAGTGCTCCTCTTGTACAGCCTCCTGGTTTTAAAATGATTCTCACTTCTCTACAGAACTCGCCTTTCTAAATGTTGACAACTTTAAGATATTTAACTTTTTAATTCCCAGAATTCCCCAGTTGGCCAATTACAGTGTGAACTGTTTGCTTCATTCCCTGGGGTGGGGGGTGTATACATTTGTTCTTACTATACATAGTTCTTACCATTAAAGAGACAGAATTAAAGAAGCATTGAGCATTACTGAAGAAACAAGCAAGTCTACAGTAATGCTCAATGCTTCTTTAATTGCCAAGTTTCTGCCTAGCTTTAGATCAAACATTGTTGAGTTTACATCTCGCTTAAATCTCAGTAAAACTTACTTCTGATGAAATGGATATCTGGCCTTGGCTGTGGCTCTTGTGCAAGTTTAGCAAACCCAATCATTATCTTACCTGCTCTAAGGGTTAGAGGGAGGGTTAATATATCACATAACAAAGTAAATCTAAAAAAATTGCTAAAAAGACATATTAACTATCAGAAAGCTGATGTTCAAGCATCACCGAGGCAGATATTTGTGCTAATTAGTGTAAATTGACAGAATTATCAAACTTGCTGTAATCCAGAAGATTCATGCTGAATTCATGTGTAGTTCCAATAACTTGCTCTGCTTCCTCTCCCACATATTTAGTTTTCAAAAATATAAAACTTCAGCCATTCATTTAATAAAGTGGAACTGTCTTTGCTGGATTCCAGAGGTGTGTATTTAAGATGTGTTTAAAAAGAAAATATAAAAATGTATGTATAACCAGTTATGACCATGAAGGACTAGTGGTAATAGTGCCCCTTTTAGGGCATTGTATTTTTTTAAAGGCATATTATACCTCTTTTGAAAACACAGAATGCATTTTAACTACAGCAGCACTTAGGGTTGCATAATTGGTTTCCTAAAGTCATCCAAGTTCACAATACTGCATCCTGATCTACAATAACCATGTATTTCTCAAATATTTATATTATTCGTATGATCAAGCAGATGTACAAATTAGTCAAATGAGATAAATTGAGAGTTGGTTTTAACATTTTAGTGATGTAAAACTACTCAAAAACTACAGCTGGTGCAAATGTAGCAGTCATACAGCAGTGGAAGAATGCAATTATTGTCTACTGGTTGGCTTCTAGTGCTGGCCATTACTTATAAAGCTTATAGAGCATGCCACTGGGATATATCAGGAACTACTTTATCAGGTGGGATTCTGCCCATCCTGCAGTTTGAACACTTCATGAAAAGTGGTTAGACTCAGCTTTCTTTATAGAGAGCTCTGCATTGTAGAAGTTGCTGCTTGTGGATACGTTTGACCCTGACTCTGAATTTCTGAAGGTCTTGCAGGGTGAATGTGGACAGCAATCTGATTTAGTCTTGATATTTGTTGTTGAGACTATTACATTCTTATCTGCTTTTATTACGCTAAGACATAATTTTTGTGATTGGGGCAATTTACAAATATTATGAATAAAGATACCAGTGACATAAATTTAGTTTTAACAGACATTTGGATTTTGCAGGCATTCTATCCCCCTAATAGTTTTGTATATTATGATTTTACTATATATTCATCCATGTATTATGCAATTTAACTGGCTGGAATCCACTGCCAAATAGGTCCATGATATGAACCAGAATGCTATCATTCTGTGATAGGATCCATCTTTGCATTGTATTTGCCAGCTCCTCAGAATGGCTTGTGACAGGAGTAGCAGTAATAGGCAATTTCATTTTTTAGGTCAAAGTGTGTTGCTTATTCTTTGGAGCAGTTTGCATAATCTGTTGTGTATGTTATTTTGTCATGACATAGAGGACATGTTACAATATTCTTTTCAAAATATGGATTATTAAAACCAAAGGCTCTGAGTTCAGTAGGATTTGCTTGAGGTATAGGATGGATATAAATTGTTAGGGATTTATTTATTCAATTTACATGCTGCTGATCTTACTGTCAAGCAATTCTACATGGCTTTATAGTTCAAACTTTATTTACAGTGCAAACCTGCATATATCTAAACAATAAAAAGTCCCTGAAATTAGATTAAAACTCTAGGTTACTAAAGGATTATTCTAATTTACTGACAGTGAAAATATTTTAGAAGCACATTATTTAAACAGCCAGAATTTGAGAAGTTTTCTGATTATGAAAATCTGATACAAGTATTTACACAATTTATTAGACATAAAACATACACTAGAAAAGGATGCAATATATCTAGTCAATTGCTGCCAAGGTGTGGAAAAGCCAGAGATTTTTTTGATGTTTAGCAATTATAATGCAGAATGCACTGCAATTTACTGACCATCACTCAAAATAAAAGAGTTAGTTTGGGATTGTGAATCAAGTACCTTATTGCAGAACAAAAGGATATTTTCTTTGAAAAAATTAATTAGAAGAAAAGCTGAAGAAAAATATAAACTCTGTCATATAAAAATCAGTCCTCTTTCCAATTCTCCCACCCCTGAATTCACCCACTGGTGTTCATTTACTTCCACAGCACAGCCTTACACAAATATCCTTCAGAGTCAGTGGTTCTGCTGAGACAGTTAGCTGCACATAATTCACCATTCAATTTGCACTAAGCATAACTCAGTCCCTAATTAAGAAAAAAGCACCTGTTTTTTTCAGGAATATACAAACATTACCACAGTTGTCTGTGCTCATTACAAAAAACACTGTTAAAGCTTACAGCGTGCAGCATATTATTTACAAGTCTTTACCAAGTACATTATTTTTGCTGGCACACTTAAAATTCAATTTGCAGTCACTTAAACATGTGAGCAGCTCATTCTGTGCCCTCCAGCACGAGCATCGGAACAGCTGCTGGTGGTGTTCTGTGCCCGGTGTCATAAATAGTCTTTTGATCCACATCTCAAAGGAAAAGGATTAATTCTTCTTATGAAGAAACTTCATTTTATTTCCTGCAATGGCAACAATGAAAAGCCTCCCATTATTATATACATTAAAAAATCAAACACATTTATAAAAATGCTACAGTTACCAAATGGCAATCAGGTTCTAGCTGCTTAGTAAAAATAGATACCCAGTCTAAGGATTCTTGTCTGTATAATTTAGACAATTTAATAAAGAGATTTTATTTTAAACCCACCAATGTGGTATACTAAGGAAGCCTCAAAAGCAGAATAAACTTCATATAAGAACTTTTACCTTCTTGTGCCATATGCATTACAACCTAATCTCAAAAATATAAATATTTCAAAACCATATTCCTTACCAAGGCCTCGTAGAAATTTATTTACTCCACTTTGTTCAGTATCTGGAAGTTCTTCCAAATACTGTTCAACTCTCTGTTCAAAAAGACCTACAGAAAGAGGATCAAAGAGAAAGCACTGGGTTTTATCCAAGAAAAAGGAGGATCACATCTTAAGAGTTTTTATTTCTGATGTAGCCAGCCCAACAGTCAGCTTTCATCCAGCTTTTATGTTGTTCCACATTGTTTTCAAAGGCTTTTATTTCATTCTGCTATTTATAGAGTTACATTTTTTTCCTCTTTCATCCATGTTACAAACATTTTCCACTTTCAGGCTATATTTTAATTTTCTTAATACAAGCATGCACATTCCATAAACTTTCCAGGAAAAATGCTGAATTCAACAAATCTGTAATACAACTGGCTACCTTACAAATCTTGCCAATTGTAAAGTACGTCCAGTTAATATGAGAAGAGAGTAGCAGGAAGTCCTGTCACCTGACTGTAAATCTATTTTTATACAACTGGAAGTAACACAGTATTTTCTAAATAATTCAGAAAATATATCATTTCTAAGAATTAATCTCTTTGTTGCATCCATATAAAGGCTACAAAATCAAATGCATCCATCACAGTAAGCTATGATTTACTTTACACTGTTTATTAGTAAAGTTGATATGCTATAAATGAAACCTAATACAAAATAAAGCACATTATGTTTTGGCTGAATGTACTAAAATACTTAAAATGCATACACAATATCTTATCTAAATACAAAAACCCTTAAGGTAGAATGGAATATATAGATATATATGAATGCAGTTCAGCTTCCTTCGGGTATTATCCCACGTCATTGTAATGCTTTTAAAGTTGTAGCAACGTTTCAGCAGAATCTCATCTCCATCATCAGGCTTCTGTATTGAGTTTGTTAAAATATATATATATATATATATATATATATAATAATATATATATTATATATATATATATAATATATATATTATATATATATATTGTGTTTTTTAAGCTTTCGCGGGTACTTACATGTGTGCTGTTTAGCTTCCTTCGGGTATTATCCCACGTTATTTTAGTTCTGTTAAAGTAGCAACGTTCAGCAGAATCCCATCTGCCATCATCAGGCTTCTGTACCCGAAGGAAGCTAAACAGCACACACACACACACACACACACACATATATATACATACATACATACATACATATATAGTTCAAAAATAGCCATCTGGTGGAGTATACATATCGCTGAAGCAGTTACACATGCCAAATGTTTTGCTCTATGGTACTCTTGCAGTCTGATTAAGTCTACAACTAATAAAGCAGGTCTTACCTTTTGCCCTACATTTTCTCAGTTCTCTGTCTTGAATAAAGCCAGCAAACATTTGAGATTCCATAAAAACTTCTAAAAACCGACGGATGCTCTTTGAAGCAACTGATTTGCGGAAAGCTTCCCTCTGAAACACTCGCTCAGCCTTATCATTCTGGGTTAGGAAAAGGGAATAGTGTCCAATGGTCTCCACAAAGAAACGGATGAAAACCTCTGATACTAATCCATTTAAAGTGTTACATTCTTTAAGAAAAAGCAGGGAAAATATTTATTTGCACTATTTGTATACAAAGAGCAATTTATACAAAGCATAAAATTGTAAGCAGCACAATTAATACAAATGGATATACAAACACTCAGCCCTCATTATTTAACCCCAAAGTCACACTCAATCAAAAGACCAACTTGCAGGTGGCTAAGGGGAGAAGGGTGTTCCAAAGCAGGATCCTGTCTGCCTTCAGGATCATGTCCCCTGAATTTATTTATTTTTCGTATCTTTGAACCACCCATCTGCCTCAGAAAAGGGCTCTAGTCTAGTAGGGATGAACCATCAGAATCACCTCTCTTCAATTCCACAGTAAAATGCTGGATTACGTTCAAAATTATCTGTTTCCTGCCCAACTGAAAGTAAATATATTTGTTTTTACGGACTAAATTACTATGTTAGGAGAAATTGTTTTCTTTATTATTAAAATATAAGAAGCTGCATTATCTGAATAACTTTTATTATGCATGTATGTATGTATGTATGTTTGTATGTATGTATGTATGTATATGCAGGTCTTGGCTGGTTTGGGTCTTTTCCTGTGTAAGATTGAAAGTATCTTGATGACGTTTCAACGAGGTCCCACTTGCCATCTTCAGGCTGGTGCTTTCGGCTTCATGCTTGTGCAAGCAAAGCGTGATCGGAGCTGCCATCTCTCTATAAATACTGGTGGGGAGGTGTGGTGTACTGGCTCTGTTGTAAGCGGGCTGGTTGGCTGTGTTGTTATTTCTTGACTGGTTGATGGAGTTGATGTTTGCAGATTGGTTGGCTTTTTCCTAAGAACTTGTGTGGCTGAGGTACTGGCTGTGTGTCTATCAGCCTCCTGTGCTGTAACAACCTGGGTAATGGGCTGTGTGANAGGCTAAACACACACACACACACACACACACACACACACACACACACACACCCATCTATTCCTCACAGTCTCTTTCTCTTCCATTCTTGGTATTCTTCAGCTAAAGATTTTGGGGGGGCTGAATATTTTAACAGTGAGAAGGGACAACAATTTTAAGTCAAGTATTTATTTTTTTTGAGAAACTCCGCTCAAAGGATATTTAATAAAAAATTATTCCATTTGTACTTGGCAATAAAAAGAAAAATGTATGTTATTTTTTGAAAAATTATAAGATTTTAACAATCTAAGCAAGCCTGAAATATGTTGAAGTGATGAAATATATCATGACATGTTGCATAAATGATGCAATTTTATACTTGCATCATAAGGGCTAATGCAAATATATAATTTCAATCATTTTTGATGCATAATGACACATATCCTGTCACTTGCCACCATTCCTACATGCATACAATTGCCCATAAATCCCATTATTGGTACAAACACTGGTTCACATTTTGCCCAAAATATTGGAGTTCAGTCCTGCAAGGATTTATTCTATGCATGATACATGAACCATATTCATGAAACAAATCACATAAGTGTGTGAGTGTGTGTGTGTGTG